>CACVCL010031096.1:0-36761 GCA_902729485.2 Mus minutoides
CAAAAAAAAAAAAAAACACCATAAAATAAAATAAAATAAAAACTTGGGGCTGGAGAGATGGCTCAGTGGTTAAGAGCACCAACTGCTCTTCCAGAGATCCTGAGTTCAATTCCCAGCAACCACATGGTGGCTCACAACCATCTGTAATGGGACCCAATGCCCTCTTCTGATGTGTCTGAAGAGAGTGACAGTGTACTCATACATAAAAATAAATATTAAAAATAAATAAATAAAAATAAAAACTTTTAAAAAAATCTTTTAAAACTTATAGAAAAGATTTCTCTATTAGAGATACAAAAAAAAGGGGGGTGAGGGTCAAACATAAGCAAAATTCCCACTTTCTAGCAGAGACATGACCCAGAATTGTGAGGCCTTATTCAATTGAAGACTAACTTCTGATGACATAGCACCAAGTTGCCAGTCTCAGAGAGAACAAATGGAATTGTAAGATTGCTCACTAAAATCTACTCAAATAAGACCCCACTAACTGTCATGGCCAGACACGCATGCCCTTCTTATTGTGTATCCCTGGCTGGTCTGGGATTTGCTGTAGAGACCAGGCTGGCTCCAACTCATGAGATATACATTACACTTGCCCCAGGTACTGGGGTTAGAGCATGCACCTCCAACCCTGGCCCAGGTAACTTCTCTAAACTACTCCAAAGGACCCCATTCCTTCCCAGGGATGTGGCACAACTTCTTTTTTTTTTTTTTGCCTTGTTCCGGTCAACCCCACTCGCTCCGGCCGGCTCCGCTCGCTCCAGACAGCCCCGCTCGCTCTAGTTGGTCTCTCTGGTCCAAGGATTCGTTTTATTATTATTCTTCATAAGTACACTGTAGCTGACTTCAGACGCACCAGGGGAAGGCGTCAGATCTCATTACGGGTGGTTGTAAGCCACCATGTGGTTGCTGGGATTTGAACTCATCACCTTCGGAAGAGCAGTCGGGTGCTCTAACCCGCTGAGCCATCTCACCAGTCCTTCAAATACAAGTGTAGATAGAAATGGTATTTGTCTAATTAAAGAGTATGGTGACATATGTGAGGTGTCTGGCTGGTTTAAAAGGCCACCTTCCCCATATGTTATTTTTACTTCTTCAGGCCAGGCTATTGTCTTAATTACTCTAACCTTAGGTAGAGTATCACTACAATATACCCATGCAAATTTTATTTCAGGTACAGAGAGAAAAACGAACTCAAAATCAGATCGTGATGACTGATAATACTGATCTATAGAGGAAAGCATGAAAGCATTTCCTCTAACACCAGGAATGGGATAAGGGTGCCTTTTATCTCCTGTCTTAATTCAAGTTGTAGCTGCAACAAAAAAGATCAACATAAGAAAATGCACATAGAGACTAGAGAGATGGTTAAGAGCACCAGTGCCACCCTCAGTATATTTCTGTCAGCTAGATGTGGCACACATTCTTAATCTCTTTGAGTTGGGAGCCAAAGTGGTATACATAGTGAATTCTAGGTCAGCCCAGCCAGGGATACATAGAGAGACCTTGTCGCAGATCGATGGATGGATGGATGGATGGATGGATGGATGGATGGATGCTGTGTGGGGTCACATGAGTAATCACATTATCGCCTATTTACATGACCCAAAGGGAATGAACATACAACAGTACAGTATGTCAGCTGCTCTGAAAGGCTCAAAGCACTGACTATCTCATAGATTCCCTAGAGGAGAAATCTGAGCACCCCCACAAAAAAGTGATTCTTTTTTTTCTAGATGTTGACAAAACCTGAAAGCATCAAAGTAATGAAGACTCATTTTCTCATAATTCTGTGTACAAGTTTTATTTTTCATAGTAATTGTTACTAGTGGATTTTAGTGAATTTCTTGTATTTACATTGTATATACACATTTATACTTGGTAGGTAAAGAAACTGTACAATAAAAAAAAATAAGGGAAAGAAATACAGAGTGTAGAACCACCTTATCAAACTAATACATGAAAATAAGATTAAATCTAGGCCAAGTGATATAAATTCAATGAGATTACTCCTGGAGGTTATGTGCCTTTTATGAGAGACACCAATATCAAAGGATAGTCCTCATGCTAGAACCTATTAAGACTCTAGAAACTCCCTCACTNAAAAAAAAATAAGGGAAAGAAATACAGAGTGTAGAACCACCTTATCAAACTAATACATGAAAATAAGATTAAATCTAGGCCAAGTGATATAAATTCAATGAGATTACTCCTGGAGGTTATGTGCCTTTTATGAGAGACACCAATATCAAAGGATAGTCCTCATGCTAGAACCTATTAAGACTCTAGAAACTCCCTCACTATTTTATTATACTACCAGTTTCACTGAGCTAGCCCCTACGACAGGAGTTAATTCTACAGAGTTCCTGAGGCTAGAATGATCAACCCATAGGGTAAAAATATACGCACTTCCTCTGGTCCCATACTCCTAAGGCAGTTTATTATCCAATAAGGAAGAATCTCTGGCTTGTTAGTCTAAAGACTATATATATGTATGTTCACTACTAACAGAAATGTGTGCTTCTATGTTGCTTCAAACCAAATTGCAACATCAGAACAGTATAAATCTAATCAATAACCAAATAGTATTTTATACTGATATTAACCATAATACTCAAATGATTTAGGTTAGGTTAAGAAATTAAGAATAATAAATTTAATGTCAATTTACCAATGATTAATAGTTTATCTGAGATGCCATTAGACTAAGAAAAAAGGTAAAATTACTTTTACTATTATTTCCATCAATTAGAAAAAAATATGCATAGAGTTTCACAAGTCTTAGACTTAGCTATATAAAGTTTTAAATTTCAAACTGAAATTAATAAAATTTGTTTCTATAGATAGAACATGGATTTTAACTAAAAAATTCAAGTCTTGTAAGTAGTGTGTTATCTCGAACTCTTAGAATTCATTGCTTTCGTATTCTTATTCTCAAAGTCAAGTCTTCAGTCCTCTAAAGTGCAAAAAGATCTTCCATTCTACCAGTTACTTAGTTTTTTAATGTTAAGTTACTACATAACAATTTGCAGACAAGAAACAATAAGGTGAAAATTCTTTTGTGATAGAAATTACTTAGAGAAAGATTTCTCTTAAAAAAAAAAAAAAGGGGGACACAACACGGTGGGAAACACCATAAACAAAACAAGAAATAATGTCCGTCCAGTTCTAGAGGATGAGGACTTCCCAGCCTGTGAGCGAGACAAGCAAGAGCTTCAGTGACGGACGGAACTTACAACTCAAGTTGCTTACTACTGGTCTAGAATATCTTCAAAAGCTCAGAACTGGACATAATACATGTGTTCTATCTTTTTTGGAGACTAAAGTAGGATTTAACAATCCTATTCTGACTCCAGAAGTGCATTTATAGTTAATTGTTAAAAAAGAAATGACATAAAAATTGAAGTTTCTGTGAAGCTATTTTTTTAAAAAAAATTATTGCATTAAAGTATTCACTCCAAATTATGGAGTATGTAATAGCCAACTAAGCCTTTTCCTCTGAAAAATGGCTCTCCACAGGTACTTTTTTATTAATACTGTCAATAAATTACGTATTTCATTTACTTCAGCCATGGAATTTAAACCCAGACGTTTTTGCAGCTCCTGATTCTTCTCGCCGACATTTCTTCCATGGTATCTACACAGGAAAGAGAAAACTTTCCCCGAGAAAACTACCTTTTGCATTTCAGTTTGTCACTAACTCAAAGGTTAGCTCTTCAGAGCAGGGCTGGTGTTCTTATCCCCTTCTTTAATGTCCTTTGCTACAGATGCAAAGACCTGCAAATAGCATGAAACAAAGAGATTTAAATAACCATAGGCATAAACAAAGAAAGCTTTTCTGAAATATTAGCATTCTCAAGTCCTCATACCACCCTTTTAAAAGGTCTCTGGTCAGGGTCTCACCTGGCCCACACTGGCACTGAACTTGCTGCTTAGCAGAGGACAACTGAAGAGCTGAATTGGCTGCCACTTCACTGATGAAATTAAAGGTACATGCCCCCAACCCCAGGCTCCAGATCACCTGGTTTTTTATTTTGCTTTGGTTTTTCTAAGTTTAGTTTTTACATTTTAATAGTTTATTGGTTGTATATATGACTGTGTATGCATGCCTTGTTCAGCAGACAGCTTGTATGAGTTCTTCTGCCATGTGGGTCCTGGCAAGTGAACTTAGGCAGCTCGGCTTGGCAGCAGGAACCTGTGCTTGTTGAGCCACCGCCATCTCCCCAACTCTCCTTTTTTTTTTTTTTGAAAGCCCAGTTTTAAATAGATTCCAGTTTTCATCAATCACAAATTACCCTGATATTACTGGACCAATATTCTTATATTTCACTTTCAAAGGCTATTAAACTATGAAGTTAAAGGACAGTTTGTGACATTCATGAGCTAGGTGACAATGTTTATTTTATGTCATTTAATTTAACCATTGTATGTGCTTCTCCTAACAAGACTAAGCATCTAAAAGTCCAGGATCTTTGTGTGTGGTCGCAGATACTGTATTCCCAGAACAGGATCAAGAGTTTGAATAAGAATGATGCAAATAGGCTCATCTTTTTGAATGCTTGGTCAACTGGGTGTGGTAATACTTGAGAGGGTTAGAAGGTATGGCCTTATTGGAGTACATGTGTCAGTAGGGATGTGCTTTGGGGTTTCAAATACTCAAGCCAGGCTAAATATGTCCTTTCCTGCTGCTTACAGATCCATATACAGAATTCTTGGGAACCATGTCTGACTGAATGATGACATGCTCCCCACCGTCAACATCATGGACTAAAGGAAGCAAGGACACATTAAAATGCTGTGGTCATGGTATCTCTTCACAGCTCAGTACACTAAGATAAAGGTCATCCTCACAGCTATACAATAAGATCAAGTCAAGCCTAGGTTAAATGAGACCCTGACTCAAAACAACAAAAGGCCAGGATCATACATTAGGCTCTTTTTGTTGTAAGCTTTTAGTACACAGCAGGTAGGGCTTTTTGGGGTTGGTCTCTCCTTTTTAACGTTTGTGTGCTTGCTTGTCTGGGTATGTGTGAGTGTGTCAGCATGCCTGTGCATGGTGCATGTGTCAGGTCAGTGCTCTCCTTCCGTCATGTGGCACGGCACCCAGAGAATAATCTCATCCTTGCCACTGTGACAGAAGGCACCTTTGCCCTTGACCCACCTCGTCATCTCACTATAACATGTGCCTGCTTGAAATCTCACAATCACCCATGTCTGCTCGGGTGAGGGCTGACTAATGTAGGTGGCAATTCACTACAATACTACAGGACTTTGTAAAGTAAAGCTGTAAGTTTAGGTACATAGAGGAGTGAAATCCATTTTAAATTATCACATTTCAAAGCCAAATTTATTTTAAGTTTAAGCACTAACATTTGTGATACAAGTAACTGCTTTACAAAAATTAAACACACAGATAATTTTAATACAGATAATTAAGAGTTAAAAATAAATACAGTGACTCTACCTGAGTCCATTTCCTGGTGCTATTCTGCATCTGAATGGCTGCGATGCAGCTGAAAAGCTTTTCTGATGTGATATCTTCTGGCAATTTGGTAAGAAATTGTGCTATATGAATAAAGTCCATCTGTAGAAGTATATCTTCATATAGCCGGAGGATCCCTAATCCAGTCCTAAATAAAAATTCCTCCCCATCTCTACAAAACACATCCCAGACACGACAAGCCAGATCAAGTGGCAGTGATTTGCTGTACAATGTGAAGATCCTAGAGTTAAGGAAGAAATAGTTACTCAGCATGTATTGACTCCTTTACTCATTAAGCATCAGGAGGGAAAAAGAAGCATACAGGGATAAAAGGACAAATACATTGTGACGTTTTTTCCCAAACTTGAATAGTGATAAATTAAGAAGTAAGTAATGACATTAAGTAAATTTTCAACCTTACATGAAGATAGTCTGGAATAAACTGGGGTGTGGGGATGAGGGGGTAAAATAGTATAATGGTTAGAGCCATGGGGCTCCAAAACCAGACTGCTTGAGTTTGAATTTATAATTTCCTAATGTGAGCCTGAGCATACTTACTCTTGCTGAAGGCAGGATAAAGGGAAAGGCCCAAATGACTAGGAAGATATCATATTTGATCAAGGTCATTATTTGCTTATTTGTTTTTTTTCCATCAAAACGTACAGCCAGTCTGAGTTCAGAGGTAGAGCACCTGCCTATCATGCAAGATACCTGGGTATAATCTCAGCATGTACTGGATAACCTGCATATGGTAGCACATGCCTGAGACTCTCTAGTGCTTAGGAGAGAGACTGGGAAGATCAGAATTGTATCGCCATCCTCAGCTACATACAAAGTTTAAGGCCAGGCTGAAATAGAAGCCCTAACTCAAAATTATTAAAATTCCACAACTACTCCTAAAAAAAGGTTTTTTTGGTTTTTTTGTTTTGTTTTGTTTTTCCAGACAGGGTTTCTCTGTGTAGCCCTGGCTGTCCTGGAACTCACTTTATAGACCAGGCTGGCCTCAAACTCAGAAATCCGCCTGCCTCTGCCTCTGCCTCCCAAGTGCTGGGATTAAAGGCGTGCGCCACCACGAAAAATTTGCACAGATACCTCCAGGCAGACATATGATATTTAAAAAAAAAAAATTTTGTTTTTTTTAAATATCATATGTCTGCCTGGAGGTGTCTGTGCATGCAGTACCTGAGAAGACCAGAAGAGGGCATCCAATAATTCCCTGGGATTGGAGTTACAAACAGTTGTGAGCTACTTTGAGGGTGCTGGAACTTGAACCCAGCTTCAGCCAGTGCTGTTAACAACTGAGCTATCTCTCCAGCCCCAAATTCTCCACTTCTTTTCAACATTCACCAATGATACTAAAATCAACTGGCTGTTGCTTACTACACAAATCATCAGAATTAGAACAGAACATATTGGAAATAAGAAAATATATACTAGCCTCTAAATAGGGAATCATTTCTAATTTAGAACTTTTGATAAAGCTTTGAAAAACATCTATTAAAGAAATACTACCATATAATATAGCTTTGCTGTGTTACGAATATATTGTAGCCGGGCAGTTGGTGGCGCCTGCCTTTAACACAGCACTTGGGAGGCAGAGGCAGGTGGATTTCTGAGTTCAAGGCCAGCCTGGTCTACAGAGTGAGTTCCAGGACAGCCAGGGCTACACAGAGAAACCCTGTCTCGAAAAACCAAAAACCAAACCAAAACAAATAAATTGTAACTACTTTTTTCTAAGATATTAGTATATGCTAGGCATTACTTAAGTTAATCCATTACTACAATTCACTACATTTCAAGATATTTCTAGCCTCTTTATTTTTAAAAAAGAATATGTATTTCTTTGTGTGCAAGCCTGTTTCGGTGTGTGCATGAGTGTTTCTGCATGGGTGTGTGCGTGAGTGTGCCTGCATGGGTGTGAGCATGAGTGTGAGTGTTTACGTGCTGGCATGTTTTTGCCATAATGAACATGGATGTCAGAGGACAGCTACTGGGAGCTGGCTCTGGCTTTGCACCTTGTGGAAGCAGCAGAGTCTCTCTTGCTTTTGATGCTTTGCTTATTACTCCAGGCTAGCTTCCCTCCCCGCGATTCTCCTGTCTCTGCCTCCCACAGGGCCACTGAAAGGCTGTGATATGATTCTCCTGTCTCCGCCTCCCACATGGCCACTGAAAGGCTGTGACAGATGCCACTGCATCTGGAGTTTTTACACAGGTTTGGGGATCAAACTCAGGTCGTCAGGTTTGTGTGGCACGTGCTTTCCCATGCTGACCCTCTTCCCAGTTCCCTATCCTCTCTTATTTTAAAAAAGACGTGTGTGTGTGTGTGTGTGTGTGTGTGTGTGTGTGTGTGTGTGTGTGACATGACTACAGGGCAGAAGGTATTAGATCCTCTGAAGCTGGAGTTACAGGCTGTTGTGAAGCTGCTCAGGCTAGCTACTGGGAGGTGAACTCAGGTTCTCGGCAAGAGTAGCTTGCCCTTTTAATAGCTGAGCAATGTCTACAGGTTCTTCCCTATTCCCTTTTATAATTAAAAAAAAAAATAGAAACTAATTTCAAGCCAGTCTATGTTGTTTGTTTTGTTTTTCAAGGCAGGATTTCTCCTTCTGGCCATAGAACTCACTCTGCAGACCTGGCTGGCCTGAGATCCTCCTGTGTCTGCCTCCTAAGCGCTGGGAATAAAAGCGTGCGCCACCAAGCCTAGCTTCAGTCTATGTTTTTAAATACATCCTTACAAAATGTTGGACTTTTTCATTTGTAAGGAAAAGTGCCTTTTATATGTTAATCTCACCTATCATATTTACTATATTTCCTTAAAAATGGAGAAAGTATTCATTATTTCCTTTTTATTTTATTTAATGTCTCTTAGTGACTTACCAATCTATCAAATATATATCTGGTGTAAGATTATATGACTTGAAATGAAGAAATAGTTTGGATAGGTTTTCCTCAAAGAATACTTCAAATGTTGCAAAATACTTCAACATCTATACATAGAAAAAGATAAATAAAATTACAAAATAATCTATGGCAGAAAGAGAAAGAGTTAATATTAATAGAAAACTTTATTAGTAACTCTTTTGAGTTGCTTCAAGTTTTCCAAAATTGTTATTCAATGAAAATTTTGTCTATTGCTTAGATTACCTCAGTCTCTTCATGTTTTTTATTCTAAGCAGGCATTCAGAATTCAGAAACTTATGAGGAAAACACATCTATCCCAAATGATCATACCATGCTGTGATCCACGCGGAAAAAGGCCAGCTGGCACGGCTTGTTTAGGAGATTTGCGAACGCAATGAAGGCGTCTGCTTCCTCCAGATTAAGGATGAGAACGGCTGCGATGAAGGACATCCCCTGGACCTTCAAAGGGAAGGAAAAGTAAAAATGGTTTCAACCAGTCTACTCGCTAGCTACCCTCCTCAAAATTTACAAACTGATACTAAGAAGAATTTACCAATTTTGTTTTTCTTCCCAGTAAAAGCAACTATTATGACATTGTAATGGCTGTGAATTTCCCTAACTTTATATTTGTTCATTTGATAGAGTTTAATAAATCAGAAAAAAATTAAATCAGCTTTTATTTGGTCTAAGAGCCTATCTCAGCATACCAACTAGCTTTCAGGTCTTAAGTGGTTGTTGTCACATTATAACATACAAAGAATGAAGAGTATAGGAGGTCTCTAAGATAAAATACTAAAAGTCAAAAAAAGAAGTTGTGCTTAAAAGAGCCTGAATTTGTGGAGAATCACAAGAAAGTCATGAAGGGGGAACTAAAATGCAAAGAGGCTTGAACAAAGCCCGAGTGGAAGGAACATTAGAACCATGCAGCACCCAGCACACCGAGCAGCGTGTCAGCCAGGTGACCTAAGCAGGGGGCAAAAGACCTGGAGCTTCCTCATCAGGTAAACCCTTCAGCTCAAAGGTCAGGGCTGCAGAGACTGACCTGTGGCTGTAAAGAACTGTCCTGATTAGCACAGAGACAATGTTTATGTGTAAAAATCAGACGGAAACAAATACTTACATAACCAACATCAGGTCTGTAACATGTATATGCCCCTAAGATACTATGCAAAACATCGTGATATGGGCCACCCTTAGGGGAAAAAAAAGAATAAAATTTGAAACTAGAAGTAAGTATCTTTAGGTTAATGCTTATAAAATATTAAAAACTATAAAACTGTAGCATTCCCTAAATAAACAGTTTTAGCACATTTAATCATTATAAAGATATTCTAAATGTATTCTATCAAGATGTTTTCAGAAGTAATAGAAGTTTGATCTTGAATAATAAGTCAAATATATTTACTCACTTGAACACAACTTATATAATTTGCAAACTACTTCTAGGGTATAATAAATATAAACATTTTCCATTTAGTCCTTTTGCTATATACATATGAGGATTGAAACTGGGGCCTTGCACATGTCATTATACTAAGCCCATTTCACTTCATATAATTTCAGAAACGTAAAATAAAATAAAATATAAAGCCAGACATGACACACATGGCTTTAATCTCAGCAAAGCAGATGCATCACCAAGTTTGAGATCAACATGATCAACACAGTGATTTCCCAGATAGCTGAGGCTATATACTAAGACCCTGTCTTTAATAAAAGTGCCAACTAGCTAACCTGAGTTGTGTTAGTTAATTTGAATATCAATAGTAATTTAAAAATGTATGTGTATGGGTGTTCTGCCTGAATATATATCTGTGTACAGAGTGTGTGCATGATGCTGATGGAGGCCAGAATAGGGTGGTGTCATATCCCCTGGAACTACAATTAATGGATGGCTGTGATCTGCCACAAGGGTACCAGAAACTGAACCCATGTACTCTAGAGAGCAATTAATTGCTTTTAAGAGCTGAGCAATCCCTCTAGCTCCAGTGATTTTTTTTTTATTTTCATGTATTTACTATATACTTATTGCATGTATATAGGTACACACATACCACAGTGTGCATGTGAAAGTCAGAGGACAACATTCAGAGACTGGGTCCCTCCTTCCTCTACTTGGATTCCTCAGCCTCAACCTCAAGTTGTCAGACTTTGGCAGCAAGCACCTTTACCTGCTGAACTACCTCACTGGTCCCAATAGCAAAACTTTTTATTAATCACATGGTCTTTATTATAGATAAACTATTTATTAGCATCTTAATATATAAAAATTAAAGACAGCCAGCTATTCCTTTAAAAAATAATATAAAAGTAAAGTATTTCTTCCTAATTCAGTAGTAATTCTAAACAATTTAGAACTAATGTATTCATATTTTAACAGTTTGTAAGGCAAATTCATTAATAATTCAAATACAGAAATTCACTATAATAAAAATGTAAGTGCCTACTACATAACAAGTATATGTTTGACAATAAAGTTTATTCCACAGAAAACAAATTCCTTAATTTTAGTTTTGCATTTTTATATAAAAGCTCAAATTATTTTTAATTTTTAAATTTTTATTTCTTTTACTTTATGTATATGAGTGTTTTATCTACATATGTGCCTGGTGCCCATCGAAGTCAAAAGAGGGAGTCAGATCCCCTGGAACTGGAGTCAGGGATGGTTGTAATGCTCTTAATCACTGAGCCATTCCGCTAGTCCTAAAAGTTTCTTTTATATTTTAAGGCAGAGTGTCACTATACAGCTGTGAGCACTGGAACTCTATGTAGATGAGGCTGGGATTAAAGCCATGTACCATAATGCCTGGACTCTTCTCAAATTTTTAAAATATTTTTTCTTTAAAAAAGTAATCCCAGCCGGGCATGGTGGCGCATGCCTTTAATCCCAGCACTCGGGAGGCAGAGGAAGAGGCAGGTGGATTTCTGAGTTCGAGGCCAGCCTGGTCTACAGAGTGAGTTCCAGGACAGCCAGGGCTCTACAGAGAAACCCTGACTCGGAGAAAAAACAAAAAGAGCACAAGCTGCTCTTCCAGAGGTCCTGAGTTCAATTCCTAGCTCACAGGTGTCTATAACACCAGTTCCAGGGGATCCAACATCCTCACACAGACATACATAAAGGCAAAACACCAATACACATAAAATAAAAATAAATATTATAAAAATAGTAATACCTGGCTGGGTATGGTAACTCACTTCTTTAATCCCAGCACTTGGAAGGCAGAGGCAGATGGATCTCTGTGTTTCCTACAGCAGCCTGATCTATTAGGGAATTCCAAGCCAGCCAGGGTTAAATTGTGAGACTCTGTCCCAAAAAATTAAATATAAAATAAAATAAAAAATAGTGCCTATAGATTTATAGAATTTGTACCACTGAGTATTGAAAGAATAAACACTAGTTAAAAACTGATGAATTAGAAAACCTCACCTTCTGAAAGATGTAGAGAGATGGAAATGTACGGGATATGTCCAACTTAATTAATTCCAGACTAGCCTCTCGGTCAACAACAGATAGACCTGTATTACCAAACAGATAAAATTTAAACAGGCTGAGCACACTGCCTATATGTTAAAGTAAGTAGAAAAGCTGAAAAATCAAGAATGTCCTAACCCAAGAATTCAGGACTTAGCTTCTTCATGTAGCCTAGGTTGGCTTCAAACTTCAATTCCCTGTGTAGCTTTGGACCTCCGGTCTTCTTGCCTCTACCCTCCTGAGATAGTACTGTAGTACTGAGATAGCTAGCCTGTGCCAGCATACCTAAGTTATGTAGTGCTAGGGATTGACCTTAGGACCTTGTGCACACTAGGCAAGCACTCTGAGCTATGTCTTTAGTCCTCTTTCTCCTTTTTCAAGACAGGGTCTCACTCTGTACCCAGGCTAACCACAAACTCCTGTCAATCCTCTTCTCTCGGCCTTATGAGTTCTGGGATTATAGACAAGCAATCATGGACAGCAAAACAGTGTTCTCGCTTTCCTCTCTCCTTCCCACTACATTTTCACATTCTCTCCCCCCACCCCGTCTCCCCTCTCTCTTTCCATGTGTGTGTGTGTGTGTGTGTGTGTGTGTGTGTGTGTGTGTGTGTCTGTGTCTGTGTCAGCACAAGACAATAGTTTCACATGTAATTTAGGCTGGCCTTGAATTTACTCTGTAACCAAGGCTAGCATAGAGCTCTCTTTGATTTGGCTTTCCCCACCTGATTACTGAAATCATAGGCATATGCTCCCAGACCAAGCTTTAAATTGAGTCTCTTTTATTGAGGAAACATAAATGCATTCATCAGGAAAATATATGGTGAAAAAAATTCTGTTCTAGTTCTCATTAAATATAAAGACAGACTAATACTCCCACCTTAGTAACTAGGTAGTGTATGTAAGTGTGTGCACATGTGACACCTTGTGGGAGTTGGTTCTCTCCTGCTACCATACAGGACCTACTATCACAGTCACCCTCAAACTTAACAGGGCAAACCTTTCCCCACCAAGCCATTTTACCATCCCTGGTATAACTTTACACTCAATTACTTCATCCTAAAGTATAATTTTTATTATTTACCCATAACAAAAAGTTTTGTTTGTGTTTGTTCATGAGACAGGTTCTCATGTGGTTCAGGCTGTACTCTGACTTGCCTCTACCTCTAAAGTATGGGAATTACAGGTATGAGTTACCTAACCTACTCTCACACACTTGCCATTTTAGTTCACTTAATTTTTTTTTCTTGTAGGGAGCCTAACGGCCGTGCTTTGAAAATGGCGCTGACTGCCTCGGCCTTATCAGCCTTGCTGGCATAAATAACTCCTAATATGGCATGAGGCTGTGTTGGCAGTGACATGATCCTAAGCCCTGAGAATATGATGCTGAAGCCCGAGAACTCCTGGCGTATGAGCAGGAGCTACGTGGCATTCTGTGTGTGGCCAGGATAGGGTTTAATTGGTTGCTTCCGGTGGGGATAGTTCCAGAAGAAGAGAATTCACCATTACGCTTAAGCTGTAACTGCATGCATAAAAGACTGAGTAAACGAACTTGAGTCGCGGAACCAGGTTGGTCTGTGTCTTCTTCCCGCGGGTCAGGGTGGGGCTCGGATCATTTTCTGTTTTATTTGTGACTCTGAGCAATTGTTATATAGCACTGAGTTGTATTTCTAGTCTTAATTTGTATAATTTTGGTACTTCATAAAACTTGTTTTAATAGAAAACCTGAGCCAGGCATGGGAATATAACCTGCAAACCCTACCTACCCTCTGGAGGCAGAGGTGGAAGCAGCAAGTTCACAGCTCAATGCTAGTCTGAGCTACGTACAATATGACTGCATCTCTAAATGAATAAATAAATAAGAACAGTGCAGAGCAGAACCTCACTGGTCACCATTCCATGTATTTTCACTTCCTTTGCACTTTCAGCTCTTCAGAAAATCGCTAAAACAGCCAACCAATTACGAGATGATTCTTTCATGGTCCTCAAAACCAAGTCCTCTCCTTGCCTACTTAGTAAGATTTCCCTTTCCTAATGGCTTTCATAAAATGGAAAAAAGAAATTTAAAAAGTGGTTTCTCATAGACAACCACTATGAGATAAGTTCTATTTGTTTATTCAAAGATACATTTTAAAGTTTTACTTATGGGCAAGAGAAGACTTTTCTATTACTATTATTACTATCTCTATTATTATTATTATTATTATTATTATTATTATGAGTTTTTCAAAACAGAGTAACAGAGTAACAGCCTGGTTACCCTGGAACTCACTCTGAAGACCAGGCTGGCCTCGAACTCAGAAATCCGCCTCCCTCTGCCTCCCGAGTGCTGGATTAAAGGCGTACGCCACCACGCCCGGCTGAACTTGCTTTCTATACAGTAATAAATACAAAAAAAAAGGAAAAGAGGCTAAGAACATAGCTTAGTTGGTAAGTGCTTGCTCAGACCTGGGTTCAATCCCTAACACCACATAAATGGGAAATAGTAGCTCATAACTGTAATCCCAGAACTTGGAGATAGAGGCAGGACATCATAAGTTCAATGTTGTCCTCAGCTACATAATGAATTCAAGACCAGCCTAAATCATATGAGAACCTACTTAAGAAAACACACGAATAAAACAAAAAGTGATAGATTATGAAAACAATTCCCCATTATCAAAGTACAAATTTAATAATCTCATACAAGAAAAAAAAACCCTTCAGGGGCTGGTGAGATGGCTCAGCGGGTAAGAGCACCCGACTGCTCTTCCGAAGGTGATAAGTTCAAATCCCAGCATCCACATGGTGGCTCACAACCATCCGTAACGAGATCTGGCGCCCTCTTCTGGAGTGTCTGAAGACAGCTACGGTGTACTTACATATAATAAATAAAATAAATCTTTAAAAAAAAAAAAAAAAAAAAAAAAAAAAAAAAAAAAAAAAAAAAACCCTTCAAAGTGATTAAGAAAACTAACTGGCCAGGCAGAAGTAAGGGTGGGAGTAATGGGTGAAATAAATGAAAAAGGAGCAGGGCAAAGCACAGGAAAACTGAACTGTGTGCAGTTTACTAGGTACCAAGGACGAGTTCAGAAGGAGAGAATACCATCAGCCCGTACTAACAGCTTGGTCTGACAACACTGCACTCAGCCCATCAACTTCACCACTGAGATTTGAATTCTGGGACTTGGGATAAACAGAGCAGAGACTTCGAGCACAGCCTCTTGCTTCTAACTACTCTAAGCCTACTCCCCTCCCACAGCTCAAAATGCTACTAAACAGGCACTGTACTTACAGCAGCTAGCACAGCTTCTGGTACATGGCAGAAAAATCCCGCCAGTCTATTCAGTAACTGGGTTTTGAAATTCTCACTTGGAAACCCCCATACCTTCCGTGTCGTTCTCAGAACTTGATTCACTGAAGCTTTTCCACCGTTCTTTTGCTCTTGAAAGAAAAATTTCATAAAGTTCTAGAGAAAAAAAAACAAAAATTCATAAATAATACAAAATAAATTCACGCTTTAATTTTCACTTTTTTGTTTGTCTTGGGGAGCCCTTACCCTCACACACATGTAACAGAGTTTCTTTCTTGGCAGCCCTGGCTGTCCTGAAACTCACTCTGTAGACCAGGCCTGCCTGCCTCTGCCTCCAAGCACTGTGGCTAAAGGCAAGCACTACCACAACCTGGCTGATAACTGTCAGTCTTTACTTACATGGATCGGATCTATCTGGTATAAGCAGGTATCAAACAAAATTGTGGCTAGCTGAAACAAACTAGTTTTATTGGAACTCTTCATTACATGTCTAGAAAGACAGCAAAAGACCCAGGAGCAGGGTCATTGTGGGTCATTCTGTAAGCTAGTCCAGAGCATTGGGAGGACGGGGCTTCTGCTCAACAGCCATACTGGCCAAAAGCAGCCAAAAGCTGGGGAGTCAGCCCTACACTGCGCTCCACTCTGCCAATTACTACCTCTGCGACCTCAAGAAACTCACTTCACTGCTCTGCAACTTGACCTTTTCATCTGTAAACTGCAGTAATTCCCACTCATAGATTACTACTGATTAAACAAGTCATTTTCTGTAGGTTCTGGTATCTTTTTTTTTTAATATTTATTTCTATTAGTAACATCATAGCTGTCTTCTGACACACTAGAAGAGGGCATCTGATCCAATTACAGATGGTTGTGAGGCACCATGTGGTTGCTGGGAATTGAACTCAGGACCTTTGGAAGAGCAGTCAGTGTTCTTTGCCACTGAGCCATCTCTGCAGCCCAGGTTCTGGTATCTTTTCTTTTCTTTTCTTTTCTCTTCTTTTCTTTCTTTCTTTTTTTTTTTTTCAAGACAGGGTTTCTCTGTATAGCCCTGGCTGTCCTGAAACTCACTCTGTAGACCAGGCTGGCCTCCAACTCAGAAATCCGCCTGCCTCTGCCTCCTAAGAGCTGGAATTAAAGGTGTATACCACCATACCTGGCATCTTGTTTTTCTTTTGAGACGGGTTCTCACTAGGTAACCCTGACTGTTCTAGGACTTGCTTTGTAGATTAGCAGGCCTCAAACACACAGAGGTCTGCCTGCTTCTGACTCCCACGTGCAGGGATTAAAGACATACAATAAAAACTTTATTTTTATATGTAAAATACAAACATGGAAACATGGTTTCTGAAAATACAAACTTGGAAAACAGCATGGAAAAAACTAAGTTTCCTTCTCTAAGATGTATCTACTATAGTTAGCAGGGCTCCTAAGAATGCTTCCAAACATAGAGATGTGCACATCTGGTTTATATATCCTCAGTTTTAAAACCTCAGGGGTTGGAAAGACAAGAGCGCTTACCACTCTTGCAGTGATTCCCAGTACCCACATCAGGCGACTCACAATCACCCGCAACTACAGCCCCAGAGGATCCTACACCTCTGGCCTCTATGGGCACCTGTACTCACATACACATACCCCCACACAGGCATATACACATAATTAAAAACAGTAACAATAAATCTTTTTAAAAAACCAATGTATGTAGTATGATAATATACTACATACATTGACTCATTTTACTTTGCTCCATTAGACAATATATATTAGTAGACACAATTCTTGTTTAATTTTTTTTCTCAGTGCTGGGGACTAAACCTAAGGCCAGGACTCTAGCACTGAGTTAAATCCCCAATCCTTTTTGTTTGTTTCTTTTCAACACAATATTCCAATGTATGGCAACTATACTACAACAAGTATTCTTACATAGTTAAGACTTTGGCTACACATATTTCAAACATTACAATTCTATTTCTCTTTTTACTTACTTAAGATTACTACAAATGGCTTGAAAATAAAAAATCTTAAAGAAATAAAAAGTTAAAACTACTTATGTATAAATCCCTGAATGATTTGGTAGAGGAGGCAACTGCAATTTAAAAATGTATGTATATGGGGCTGGTGAGATGGCTCAGCGGGTAAGAGCACCTGACTGCTCTTCCGAAGGTGATAAGTTCAAATCCCAGCATCCACATGGTGGCTCACAACCATCCGTAACGAGATCTGGCACCCTCTTCTGGGGTGTCTGAAGACAGCTACAGTGTACTTACATATAATAAATAAAATAAATCTTTAAAAAAAAATGTATGTATATAATTGCTTGAAGTTGTCAATTATCAACTGCATATACTTTTTTAAATGTCAAGCTGTTTCCATGCCAGTTTCCCTCTTTAACCAAGTTTTAAATTGCTTCAAAAGAAGAGAAGGCTCCAGCTGACAAATCCATCACATGAGAAACCACAAAACTGATCTACTAGCCGGGTGTAGTGGGGCATGCCTGTAATCCCATCACTCGGGAGGCAGAGGCAGGCGGATTTCTAAGTTCGAGGCCAGCCTGGTCTACAGAGTGAGTTCCAGGACAGCCAGGACTACTCAGAGAAACCCTGTCTCGAAAAACCAAAAAAAAAAAAAAAACCAAAAACAAAAACAACAACAAAAAACTGATCTACTAAGAAAAATATGGTAACATATTTTTAAAAAAATCAAAAGAACGGCCGGAGCAAGCTGGGACGCCGGAGCTAGCAGGGCAGGAGCGAGTGGTGCTGAACGAGGACGGCCGGAACGAGCGGGGCCAAACCGGAGCAAGAGCAAGCAGAGCCGATCGGAGCGAGCGGGGCTGGCTGGAACAAGGGAAAAAAAAATCAAAAGAGTAACTTTCCTTTTGAGAAATTATAAGAAGACATAATTAATATCCTCATAGAGAAGGCCTTTGTCTCAGTTAATTTCACATAGAATCGAAAAAGGGAGAGGTGGAATCAGGCCTAAAGCCAGGACAAGGACAGTGTCTTATACTTGAATGAAGAATATTCTGGTTTCAGGATTTTAGTTTCAGATTTTGGAAAAATGATTCAGACATTCAACAAAGAGCAGTTTCATAAGAAATACTCATATTATAAATAACCAAAACAATTTTTTGGTATAGCTAATGATCTTATTTCCATTTTACAAATAAAAAAAGATATATAGCTATCTTGTAGAGTAAGCACTTATAGACAGTAAGCAGTTTGCCCAAGGTCATAATCTAATACATGGTAAAATCAGATGTGAACCTATCTGACTAACTTTACAGCCTGTACTCTTAGCTAATATTTTTATTGTTATAAATTGTATGATTAAAACAAATTCAGCCGGGCGGTGGTGGCACACGCCTTTCATCCCAGCACTTGGGAGGCAGAGGCAGGCAGATTTCTGAGTTCGAGGCCAGCCTGGTCTACAGAGTGAGTTCCAGGACAGCCAGGGCTATACAGAGAAACCCTGTCTCGAAAAAAAAAATTTCAAATAAGGGGTCAATCACTAGGATGTAAACTTACTAAGCTATAAAATCATAAGCTTTCTGTACTTAAGACTGAGCTTTCCATGAGAAGAGAATGAGTTTCCTATTTCATTTTCAACACTAAGTGTTTACTACAGAGACCCTAAAACTACACTGAAGTGAGTGACTTATACTGCAAACCTCGACATGTCGGCACTGTGACATTTGTTTCACTGTCATACAACCTCACATTCTAAGTTACCAAGTGAGCTAGCTACCACCCTATTCTAAAGCCAACTTTATCAGCAACAAGAAAATCATTTAAAAATAAAACTAAATTTCAAATAACTACCAGTCAGTGCTTTTTAAATCTACAAGAAATCCATTTCCTTTTAGCCTGTTCCACTGAAATCATTAGAAGCCTATGTCTTATTTAAAGATATTAAGTCACAGAAAGTCTAATATACTCTAAGGTGAATATGCCAAGTAAGTGCCCTATCACTAAACTATACAATATACCACTAGCCTTTTCTTTTTTTCTTTCTTTCAGTACAGTAGTAGAACCTCCAGCTTTGGTAGGCCTTGGTAGGTAAGCCCTCTTGCACAGAGCCTAGTTGCTTGGGGTTTTGTGTTCTGTTTTGTTGCTGTTGTTTTGGTTTTTCGGTGTTACTGGGTTTTTTTCAGACAAGTTCTCACTTTGTAGTCCAGGCTGACCTGGAACATGTAAAGCTCTGCCTGTCTCTGCCTCCTGAATGCTAGGATTAAAGGCTTACATCACATGCCCAGCTCCTACTGTATTTATCTTAGAACTGGATCTAAGTTTCCCAGGCTGGCCTCAAACTCACTCTGTAACCTCCACAGGTCTTCAATTTGTAATCCTTCTGCCTCAACCTCTATGCTAAGGACATTAAATTCTATTTTTTTTAAAGATTTATTTATTATTATATCTTAGTACACTGTAGCTGTCTTCAGACACACCAGAAGAGGACATCAGGTCTCATTACAGATGGTAGTGAGCCACCATGTTGTTACTGGGAATTGAACTCAGGACCTTCGGAAGAGCAGTTAGTGCTCTTAACCGCTGAACCATCTCTCCAGCCCTAAATTCTATTTCTTGAAGTTTTTAAAAATTATTCCATTATTTGGATGGAACAAGGCTGTGTATGAAGGTCAGAGGAAACTTGTGGGACCAGGTTCTCTCCCTGTGGAACCTAGGTATGGAAATTATCACGCTTCATAGAAAGCACCCTTTTACTGGATAAGCCATCTCGCCAGCCCTCTAAAAGCTGTGTTTTTTTAATGTGTATGGGTACTGGGAGCTTTGCCTGTCCATGTTGTGCACACCTTGCGCATGTGCTTATAGAGGACAGAAGAGAGCATCAGATACTCTGGAACTGGAATGAAGCTCTTGTTGGCTGCCATTTGGGTACTGGGTAGCAAACCCATGTCCTCTGAAAGAACAATGGTTCTTTATCACTAATCCATCTATCTCTCCAGCCCCAAGTTTTCTGTTTTTAAAAGTAAAGGGACCATGCTTGTACAACTCCCATGAGAAGCTCACACCTACGTTCTGGTGTGTGTGTTAGGTTATTCCTGAGCACCTATCCCTTAATCCCTTATTTTATTTTAATATGTTTAAAATATACATGAAAATGTCTTAATAACATCAATTCTACTTTTAGAATGTTCACTACAGGGTACTTTTTATTTTGTTTTATTTGGTTTGGTTTTTTGAGACAGGATTTCTCTCCATAGCCTTGGCTGGAACTCACTCTGTAGACCAAGCTGACCTGGAACTCACAGAGATCTGCCTTCCTCTGCCTCTCCAGTGCTGGGATTAAAGGTGTGCACCAACACTGCCCCGAATATGGTACTTTTGAAAATTAAAAAGAAATTACTGACGTTATCTTACTATGTAGCCCCTTCCTAGCAGGAACTGACTATGTAGATCAAGCTCGCTTCGACCTCAGAGATCCTCCAGTCTCTGCCTCTGGTGAAAAATCAACTTTTAAAAATCACAAACAAGTGGAATGTCTACACTTGATATCACTTTAGTGAATAAAAATAGACATGTGGGTTTTTATATTTTTATCCAATTTCATATTAATGTTGACTTCAGCAATAAAGATCTTTGTAAAAGTTTTTTTTTCCAATTTTTTTATTAGATATTTTCTTAATTTACATTTCAAATGCTATTCCGAAAGTCCTCTTTCCCCTCTCCCCCCTCCCTTGTAAAAGTTTTTAAACCCACTACTATATAGGTTCTTCTAGTAGATTCCTTCCATTAAATACTTAGAATTGAAATAAACAGATTAGTGATTTCTTTTTAAATAAAAATGTAGGCTGGGCGCGGTGGCGCACGCCTTTAATCCCAGCACTTGGGAGGCAGGGGCAGGTGGATTTCTGAGTTCGAGGCCAGCCTGGTCTACAGAGTCCAGGACAGCCAGGGCTACACAGAGAAACCCTGTCTCGAAAAAACCAAAAAAAAAAAAAAAAAAAGTATTTATTGTTATGGGACAGCTTGAGTCCTGGGCACGAGTGGCCGGAGCTCCCTACTACCTCCCACAGACTCCACGGTCAACCACATCCATCCGTCTTTCAGTACAGTGCTACTCTGACTTGAAAAGCTACCTCATTGGTGCTAAAAGGTTTTAGTTTTCAGAGATTTTAGAAATATTTCTAAATTATTTTCAATCATACCCTGTAACTATTTCATTTCACTTTAATGTCTTAGACTCTGAGAATAAAAACGTGCTTTAATACTGTTCTAGCATGTATGTTGATTTGGCCAGCAGAGACAAATCATTAAATAGGTTATACTACAGACAAACTCTACTGACAGGCAGATCAAGAACAGTCTGGGTGGCAAACATTTCAAGTTTATATTATTGCTTGTATATTTCAGTAAATAGTAGATGTGTAATTTAAAAATACACCAGTAACTGGGCTGAAGAAATAGCAGTTAAGACCACTGATTGCTCTTCCAGAGGTCCTGAGTTCAATTCCCAGAAACCACATGGTGGCTCACAACCATCTGTAATGGGATCCGATGTCCTCTTCTGGTATGTCTGACGATAGCTACAGTGTACTCACATACATAAGATAAATAAATGTTAAAAAAAAAAAAAAGTAACAATATATTCTTTACTTTTCTTTTTCTCTTCCTTCCTTTCTTCCTTTCTGTCTTCCTTAATTTCTTTTCTTTTCTTTTCTTTTCTTTCTTTTTTCTTGAGAAAATGCTTTATATAGCCCAAACTGATCTTTAATCCACCAAGTAGCTAAGGATGACCTTAGCTACTGTCTCCTACTGTCTCCACCTCTTGGTTTATGCAATGCTGGGGACCAAGCCCAGAGCCACATTTGTGCTAGGTAAATACTTTAGAAACAGTGTTAAACCCCTAGCCAGACAATATATTCCTTCTGCTATTATAGATCAAAGTCTCCTGTGGTGTGAACTTAACTGTCTGCTTTAACACTATCACTCGGGCTGATTGGTACCTATTTTGAGAAAAAAAATTCTGAGACAATTTTATGTAGCCTTTCAACTATGTATCATAGAATAACATTGAACTCCTGATGTTTCTTCCTGTTTCAAAGTCTTGTGTGCTGAGATTACAGCAATAAGATTACAGCCATGTTTCAGAATTTTTAAAAAAAAAGGAAAAAAAACTTTTACATGAGTTTTTAGATCCTATTCACCTTTGCCATAATAAAATAGAAATGTGTGTAGAAAAAATAGATTACAGCCATGTGTCATGTCCACTTTTTAAATTATTTTATTTATATTGTTCTATTTAAACTTTTTCTTTAACTCATCAAATAAACTTAAGAAAATAAGATAATTCCTTTAAAACTTTATCATTCCTTTGTAAACTTTCTCATTATTATCACTAGTATCACTGCTGGGTTTTCGGACACAGCTTCTATAGCCACCGTAGCCTAGACCGGCCTCCAATGCGCTATGCATCCTGGCTGCACTCCAAACTGCCACAGAGCTGCCGAGCCTACCAAGCGTTGCTAGTACACACTGAGCTATCATATCTAGCTAAACTTGAAAAGTAAAATTTAAACAACATACATACACAACAAAGCCGCTCAGGGAAACCCATTTACTGTATTAACTTAAAAAAATAAGGAAAAAATCCAAACTCTAAAAGAACTGGTTTAATTAAACATTCAGCAGGAAAAAAAAAATCAGGTTCCCTCTGTACATTGTTTACTGTTTGAGCACAAAGAAGCTGTCCCTCCAGCCATTAGAGTCTTGTCTCCTCTGGGTACTTACTGCTCACTGCACAGACGCTTACTAGCTTTAAATTATCTATACTTGTAGTATTTGGATACTGTTGATAGCTGTAAACCAGAGGGGAAAAAACCCACAAATCATTCTCTCATATATATATTCTATTAAAGACTCATTAACTTCATTAACTATTACAAAGTCTGGGAGGGCATGAGGCATGCTCTTAAAGTGAAAGATATGGTAGTGTTTTTTAAATGGCAACTCTAATATGATTAATAAAACTCTGGAGATGATATTTGTGTGGGGGAATAACTGAACATAGAATACAAACCAGGAGTGATATTTAGTTCATTTCCTACAGCTAGACTCCAAACTTTCCCACGAACACTAGGGGGCAATCCCTGCCACCACAATTCTCGAACTCTTCTGGTACTACGCCTAGAATTAAAGGAGGAGAAAAAAGGAAAACGTTACTTTTTGTACTAAAAACACTAGTTGCGTGATGGCTTACCTATGGCCAAGTGATCAGATGATTTTTAAGAATTTAAAGTGTTAAGTATGTAATGCATTATTTCCTTTGAGTTCATGCCTATGGGCCATGAAAGACCTAAAAGATAGCCTGAGGGAAATTAAAGGGGCTGGCCTCTGACAGATGCTACTTATACTAAAGATATCATCAGAAAATCAAAGCCATATGGACAATTATTAAAAATAAAAAGGACATAAATGTTCTGCCAATTCGGTAGCAAAACTAAAATGACAAAGAACCTACTATGAGTAAGGCCTGGGTAAGGCCCTAGGCTTAAGGAACAGTAAGTAGGTCACGGAAAGGAGTATAGGCTTTAGAATCAGTCCTAGATTCAAATCTAGTTCAACCACACATTGTATAACCTTGAGCAAATCTCTTAGCATCTCTAATCTTGAGCTGAATAACCTTGAGTAAGATAAATGTGAGTAAAAATATAAATGCCTTATAAAAGTACTAAGTCCCAAATATAAATTACTTAATGTAGACAATGTAACATCATAGTTTCTTTAAAAAAAAAAAAAAAGATTTATTTATTTATTTATTTATTTATTTATTTATTTAATGTATGTGAATACACTGTTGCTGTCTTCAGACACACCAGAAGAGGGCATCCGATCCCATTACAGATGGTTGTGAGCCACCATGTGGTTGCTGGGGATTGAACCCAGGACCTCTGGAAGAGCAGTTGGTGCTCTTAACTACTGAGCCATCTCTCCAGCCCTCATAGTTTCTTATATACAGGGAATATATTCTAAACTCTAAAGCCACAAATAATACCAAGCTACCAATTTCCTTACACAAATATATCTATGCTAAAAATCAATTTGTAACTTGGACATAAGAGATGAACAAAAGCTAACAATAAAAATAAAATTAAAAGGATATACTATAAGTGTTATGCAAATATACTCACTCACTCATGCAAAATAGGCCACTTCTAGTTTTTCTGCTTAAAGGAAGTACTTTACAGCTGCTCTTTGACAAAGCTGACCCACCTAGTGTTTCGTAGGTAAAAGAAGAGCTACTTAACAGAAGCTCTGCAACAGATCACAGCAGCTCTGGTAACTGAGGTGCCGCTGAGTGAGTAAGGGCACCATGTGGCAAGGTAGGACAGAGGAGAATTTATGGCCAGGACACGGGAGCAGCCCAGACTTCACGGGGCTTCTCAGAAGAACACACAACTTAAAACTTTTAATTTCTAGAAGTTTTTATTTATATGTAACTAGCTAATTTTCCATTTTTAGACTACAGGCAACTGAAACTTCACACAGTAAGCCTGGATAAGAAGGACTACTGTGTGTCTGTCACATGGCTAATAATTAACAAATTGTCAATGTATGCCCTACATACATTGTAGAATGCATCCTTCAACCTTTTTGTTCACAAGGAAGATAAAAACTTATGTAGAAATATTGTCAAAAAAGAAGAGACCAAAACGGGGGCGGGAAAGGCAAGAATACTAGCCTCAAGGCGCCGTATGACTTACAGGGCAGACCAGAGCTCACATGGCTTCTTAGTTAAGAGAACAGCGTTTAAAAACTGTTTTTTCTTTCTTTCTTTCTTTCTTTCTTTCTTTCTTTCTTTCTTTCTTTCTTTCTTTCTTTCTTTCTTTCTTTCCATATAACTATTTATTTGTAGACACTGTCTCTCTATGTAGTTCTGGCTGATCTGGAACTCATTATTATCCAGGCAGGTATTGAATTCCTTCTGTCTCAGCTTCCAGATTTCTGGGATTACAGGCATGCAACCATATTCAACTTTAGAAACACTTTTCAACATCTGATAAATGTACCTTATATTTCTCTATGTAATGAGTTCTTCCAATAATGAATGTTTTATAATTAGTATTGTATTAGAATTGGAAAAATGGTAATTTAGAAGAATAAAGGTTTCCTGAGTCATTCCATGGGTTTCAGAGAGCAGGTAAGATGTTGGCAGCACAGAGGATGGTCAGGAAGAAAAGTATGCATTAGAGATAGAAGCTCATGAGAGTGTAGAGAAAAACATGAGTTTCGGACAATGGTTAATAGCATATTTTAGCTACAGCATAAGCTCCATGCTGAGAAGTGATAATACAGACTTGGAAAAGATGAACTATTGGAGACACACTAGACTCTGGAGAAATCTGCTTACTTACATTACTTCCCAATTGGGCAGTATTTCATTGGTCCAAATTACCATTGCACCTGCAATGCTTTCTTCCTGCTTAAATCGTTCTTTCATTATTCTTTTTCTTTTATGTGCTTCTTTAATTTCTGTTTTGAACAAGTAAGAATTATTTCAATATAAATGAGCTAGACCAAAATCCCTTCCTTTTGTACCTTAAGTCTATAAGGATTCAAGAAGGACCTACTCATAGTATAAAAAAAAGGGGGGGGGAGAAAAAAAGAAGAAAAACAGAGTCTTGTCTAACATCATTTTAAAGTATCTTCTATTTTTAAAAAGTAATGGGATAAAGGGCAAAAGTCAATTTTAAAAAATGGCCAGTAAATTGCTATGTTGCTTCTTTCTTTCTGGTTGTTGTTGTTTTTGCTTTGTTTTTCGCTTTGGTTTAATCGAGACAAGTCCTATGCTAACTGGCTGTTCTATACATCTTTCTTCTCCTTCTTTTCTCTTTTATATCTTTTGTTTTTTCAGGCAGTCTCAAGTAGGCCAGGCTGGCCTTGTTATGAAGCTAGAATAACCCTGAACTCCTGATAGCCCTGCTTCCACCTCCCAATGCGGGGATAAAGGTGTGTACTACCACCCCTGGCTTATGCAATACTGAGGCTCTAAGCCAGGACTTGGCCTACACTAGGCAGGCACTTTCCTCAGGCTGTAAGGTATGGCAGGGTCTCTTCTAGGATAGCCTGGAATTCAATCTGTACACCAGGTTGTCCTCACACGTACTTCCTCATCCTCCTACCACTGCCTCCCAGGGCTGGGAGTACGGGTGTGCACCACCATGCCTGGCAGCTTATATTACACAGTTGTTTACTTCATCTACAAAATGAAATCTGTTGATGAAATAATTACAATAAAAACTGCAGGCAACTAACCAAGGGCCACTTTTCATAATGGATTTCATGGAATTTCTTTTCATACAATGGATTATTAATCTCAACATAAACAGTATATTTTAAATGATTTTGCCAATGACACTATTATTATATAAACACCTTTTAGCATGCTGTTTTATTTTACTAATTAGGTCAAAATAAAATGTTCTCGACCAACAAAAATGACATACCTCTGAATTTAGAGGTCACAATTTTTGAACAAAAGCTGCCTCAAACATAAAGAAAAGTAGGATCTTTATCAAAAGTTATAAAATCAGGTGAGGGTGACACACATCTCTAATCTCAGCACTCAGGAGGCAGAGGTTGATCTCTGTGAGTTCAAGGCCAACATAGACACAGAGTGAGTAGCAGATTAGCTAGGGCCACACAGAGAAACCCTGTTTCAAAAAAAAAAAAATCAAACCAAACCAACAAACCAAAAAATTATTTTAAAAAATAAAATGTTAGAACCAATAAGAACTTGTAGATTAGCTAGCCAAACTTTCTGTTTCATGTGTGTCTCTGAAAGTGACTCAAAGGGCAACCAAGAAGGCAAACGCTTGCTGTACACCGATGTTTTATGTATCCAGATTCTATATGTAAGCTGTCTTTAAGAAAGAAGCATCAAACAAGAGGTTAAAGCCTACTAACCTAGTGATCTACTTCCGGTTTACAGATAAGGATGCACAGCGGGCATACGCAGAGAACCACAGTCGGAAACCACACAGCACTGGAGTAAGCCTAAACATTGAGATGCCCAATTTATTATTATCTCTTATTATTTCTATTATACCATGTGCCATCTACTTCTCAGTAAATGTTAGCCAAATAATAAAATAGTAAATAAAAGCTTTCTTGCTATGCTAAAAAATATTTTTTTTTCCTTTTTTGTTTTTTTTTTTTCAAAACAGGTTTGGTTGGTTTTGTTTGTTTGTTTGTTTTTCAAAACCTGTGTAGCCCTGGCTATCCTAGAACTTACTCTGTAGACCATGTTGGCCTTGAACTCAAGAAGTATTTTTAATTCTATGCATTAAAATAAACTCAGCCAGTGTTCAAATAATTAGGAATTTTAGAAGGCTGTAACTGGGCTTTTATATACCTCATGTTTCCTGTAACATTAAAGATACAACGTTACTTAGAAAATAGTAGCATAAAGCAGAACTGTATGCTACTATAACATACTCCATTTGCTTAAGTCAAAGGAAAAAATCAGTTAATAAATTTCATCTTAAAATATATACAAAATAAATATTTCAAAAATATATTAGAAACACATATTTATAAAAATGAGTATCCTAAACTAATGATGGTCAACACATATTCTGTATACTGTTAAAGTAAACTTATATGTATTTGGAGGGAGGACAGGAGGAAAAGAGAATGAATAAAACTATGATTTGTGCTAATGAGAGTATTTATAAACCTAACTCAGTGACAGCACTGAGATTTTGGATAGACTTTACTAATTATAAAAGCAAAATTTATCTTCAAACTATATTTTGACAGTAAATTAGAAAACTATAAATAACACCAGAAGAGTGACTGCCATTACATGAAAAGTATTAAATGTAAAAGACCTAAAGTCTAAACACTCTAAAAATGAAGTACTAGGAATAAGGCTCACGAATAACATCTTTATAATCCTCTTTAGTAGAAAGGAAAAGAAAAGAAAAACCATGTCCAGGCATGGCGGGTCACGCCTACCATCCCGAACTACAGAGGCTGAGTCCTGAAATTTATGATGAGCTCAAGGCCAGAATGGCTTCATAGTGAGACTCTGTCTCAAAAAATTAAAAACAAACAACAAACCGTAAAATAAACCCAAATTATAAAAAAAAAAATGCTAGAGAAAGATACAAATTATTTTAATAAATGAAATAGTTAAAATCTAACAAATTAACGTCCCACTGTAATTCAAAGGTACCTCGTTTTTTAGCTTCGGCCACCATCTCGTCATACTCCTGCCGGTGACGCAGCGCTTCTTCCACAGATTTCGCAGGAAGATTCCTGTTGTAGAAAAAACAATTAAAAATTTAAAATACTCTTAAATTTGCAACCTTTTTAAAACCAGTTACAAAAAATGTTGCAAAACTAAATTTACTTTCAGAGAAAATGTGAATGAGCAGACAAGGTACCTCAGACCTTTAATCCCAGCACTCAGGCTGCCTGGCTGAAGTGGTGAGCATTTTACTCACCGAGCCATCTCACTGACCCTACAAATTTATTTCTTTTTGAATTTTTATATATCTAATTATAAACTCTGTAAAGCCATTGACTGGATAAAGCAAAATACTATATATCTATATGGAATTATCTGTCAAAACTTGTAGGAAGAATGTTATTTTTAAATTCTAATAAACTTCCTTTTTTCCCTTCTATTGCAGAGAGAACCTAGAGCCTCTTTGATGGCAGATGCTGACCTCTGAGGCTTGCCGCTAGCACCCAAATAAGACATTCATAGATGAAAAATATAATTTCCAACTTTAGAAACACCTCAAGTAAAATTTCCAGATTACATATTGAAGAAAAATGTCAGTGACATTAAATTAAAACTATAATAAAAACCACGGGAGGTAGAGCTGTGGCTCAGCACTGAAAAGCACTTGTTGTGGTACACATATATACACAGAGGCAAAATATTCAAAATAAATAAAAATAAAAATAAATCTGAAAACATTAAAATTAGCTGGGCAGTGGTGGTGCACACCTTTAATGCCAGCACTCGGGAGGCAGAGGCTGGCAGATCTCTGTAAGTTCAAGGCCAGCCTGGTCTACAAAGCCAGTTCCAGGACAGCCAGGACTCCACAGTGAAACCTTGTCTTAAACAAACAAGAAAACAGCAAAAAACAACAACCAACAAAAAGAAAAGAAACAAAGTCTAAAAGTTTAGTAATTAGAAGACTACACATACAAAGACAAACTCAAAAGGGAGACAAGCATACCAAAGCATACCATAATCTGAGGAAAGTAGAAATGAAAAATACTAAAATACTCAAAAAGAAAAATAATTACTACCAACACACCAACACTGGAAGAAATATTAAAGGATCTTCCAGCAGAAGGAAAATGATAACACAAAGAAGTTGGCAAGAGAGCATGATAGTCCATGCTGTGACCTAGGAATAGGGACTGGCAAAATATTCTAATACTTTTAACCTGCCACTCCCACACAGAAAACTCATGTTTGCAGACAATTTTACACTATATATCTTCATTGCAGTTTTAGTACTTTAAAAATGAATGTTCAAAAATAAGTATTAGATATATACTTTTAAAAACTGTGTAAATAACTGGCTTACTCCCTAAGTCTAAGTTCCAGTGCTGACTTCTCCAGTTAATCAAATACAAAATGTATAATAGGTATTCAGCTATTAAAATTAAAGTGGAATCAACCACATAGTAACTATTCTATCAATCTCTGTTGTTATTTTATTTTTGAGACAGGGCCTCGATGGAATTTTTCTATATAGACCAGTGTACTGGCTAGGTTTGTGTCAACTTGACACAGCTGGAATTATCACAGAAAAAGGAGTTTCAGTTGGGGAAATGCCTCCATGAGATCTAGCTGTGAGGCATTTTCTCAATTAGTGATCAAAGGCCCCTTGGGGGTGGGACCATCTCTGGGCTGGCAGTCTTGGGTTCTATAAGAGAGCAGGCTGAGCAAGCCAAGAAAAGCAAGCCAGTAAAGAACATCCCTCCATGGCTTCTGCATCAGCTCCTGCTTGAGTTCCAGTCCTGACTTCCTTTGGTGATGAACAGCANGTAACTGCTAGGTATCTCAAAGCTGTACAGTAAACAACGTACCAAAAAAGAAACAGTACATACATAGAAAATTAAGGTATTTACTTTTTCTAAAAATTCAATAATTTTTACAAATGTGCGAAGAAATAAAGCAGATATGGGGGTGGCTGAAGAGGTGGTTTAATGGTTAAGAGCACTGGCTCTTCCAGAAGAACAGGGTTCAATTTCCAGTGCCCACATGGCAGCACAATTATGTGTAATTCCAAATACAGGGGATCTGATGCCCTCTTCTTGCTTCTGCAGGAAGCAGGCATTTACATGCTCAAGACACTAGTCAGGTCATACACACAAAATAAAGTTTTGAAAAAATAGTATTTACCAGTCTTGAGGGAGGAAAGAAAGATGGCCTTAAGATATGATTCTTACCTCTTACAGAAATGCAAATTAGAGAACTCAAGAAACTATTAATGGATACCTAAAAGCATATATTAAATGTATTGCATGGTGGGAACATTTGTTGCTTTCAAAAAGGGTACATTAAAATCTGTATTTCGTTGTGTCACTATCTTAGTGTTCTATGGTGTGAAGAGACACCATGACCAAGGCAACTCTTATTATTTTAAAAACAACATTTACTTGGAGCTGGCTTACACTTTCAGAGGTTAGTCTATTAGCATCATGGCAGGGAGCATGGTGATAGACATGGCCCTGAGGCAGAAGCTGGGACCTATATCCTGATACATAAGGCCAGGGCAAGAGAAGCAGGGGAATGGAGAGGAGCAAGAGAGGGGAAGGGAGGGAAGGAGAGAGACAGACTGACTGACTGGGCCTGGTGTCATAGCCCCAGGGACACACTACACTTCTTCCAACAAGACCACCAATGAGTAGTGATGTGAAAGAAAGGCCCCCATAGGCCCATGTTTGAATGCCTAGTTATTAGGGAGTGGCGCTATTTGAGAGGGATTTGGAGGTGTTACCTTTTTGGAGTTGGCGTGACCTTGTTGGAGGAAGTGTGTCACTGGAAAGGGACTTTGGGTTTCAAAAAGTACAAGCCAAAGCCGGGCATGTTCGCGCACGCCTTTAGTCCCAGCACTCAGGAGGGAGAGGCAGGCGGATTTCTGAGTTCGAGGCCAGCCTGGTCTACAGAGTGAGTTCCAGGACAGCCAGGGCTACACAGAGAAACCCTGTCTCGAAAAACCAAAAAAAAATAATAATAATAATAAAAAGTACAAGCCAATCCTAGTGTTTCTCTCTCCTGCCTGCAGGTCTGAATGTAGAATTCTCAGCGTCAACTCCAGCACCATGTCTGCCTGCATGCTGCCATGCTTCCTGCCATGATAAAAATGGACTAAAGCTCTGAAACTGTAAGCAAAACCTCAATTAAATGCTTACTCTCTTATATTTTTGGTTGTGAGCCTAGCCTTTAACGGCTGAGCCATCTCTCCAGCCCAAATGCTTACTCTCTAAAGAGCTGTCTTGGAGTCTCTGCTTAGCAGTAGAACAGTAACTAAGACAACGAGCCTCTGGGGCCACCATAGGCACCTTTCACTAGCATCTTTCAGAATTTCTATTATTCAGTTTGGTATTGATGTACATGCAGACTCAGCACTAAGGAACTAAGGCAGAAGTATTTCAAACTCTAAGTCAGCTTGAGCCATGCACTGAGACCCTATCTCAAAGAAGCTGTTTTGAAGTTGTTAAAGAAGTTACTAGAAAAAAAATGGAAGCAATTCTACCCAGTGATACTTTTTTATAAAGTGCTATAAGTATCTGTGATAGCTATTCCTGGTTGTCAACCTGACACTATCTGGAATGAACTACAATCCAGAAATGGAGGGCTCAACCCGTGTTCCAGATCTTGAGACTGGAAGACACAGGATTCTAACCAGATCTTGACACAGAGATCCTGAGACATGGTGGCCATGAAAAGTTAAGGCCCAGGCAAGCAGAGGCAAGCAGAACTCTGAGTTTAAGGCTAGCCTGGGAAAGAACAAGTTTCAAATCCAGGTGTGGTGGTACACACCTTCAATGTGCTGAAGGCCTACATAAGGACAGTGGGAAAGGGAAGTATTTGTTCTTTCTACATCTGCTTGCACTTACTTTAAGATTTCAGCTTATGTAGAAGACCAGGTGAGACACAGCCTCATGGACTAAGCAACTACTAGATTCTTGGATTTCCCATTCGCAGCTGCCCATTGTTGGAGTAATTGGACTGCAGATTAAGTCATTACAATAAATTAATATATAGAGACATTCCATAATTTCTGTGACTCTAGAGAACCTTGACTGATACAGTATTAGTTTTGAGGGGGCTTTTTGTTGTTGTTATTTTGTTATTTATTTGTTTTAGTTTTTAAAAATTGAGAAGAGACCCAGCAACATATTAGTTTATTTGGCTACATGTTCCTTAAGGTTGTCCTGATTCCTTGATTTTTAGTTAGATTAGTAGAGGAAAAGGAAGACCCAAAATAAACAAAAGGATGATTTTTTTTTTTTTTTGCATTTGCACGTGTACTGTATTTGAAATCTTCTAAAGGAGATTTCAGGTGATAAGATGATATATCATTGCTCCATCTGCAAAGAAAATTTTCAACCATAAAACCCGATGCAGCATAAAAAGAGACCTATGCACTCAGTGCCCCCAGACGCATCTAAAGTTATGGAAGCAAGAGAGAAAAAGGGGAACCAATCACAGGTTTCCTTCAGAAAAGAAACTCCTCACATTATCCCTTCTGTTTATGCAGGAGGAAGTTTCCAATATCAATTCCATGCTGAAGAGGAATTACTGCTTCTTTTTTTATAAGATTTACTTTGCTATGTCTGTACATGTACCTCTGTGAGTTTATGTGAACACTGAGTATGTAGATGCCCACAGAAGCCAGAGGGCATGAGATTCTCTGGAACTAGAGTTACAGGCAGTTGTAGCCATCTGCTATGGGTGCTGGGAACCACAAGAATAGGTTCTCTGTAAGAACAATGTCTGAGCTTGTGTTCTTGTTGCTGAGAGCATCCTGATCAAAAGCACTTTAGAAGGGAAAGGGTTTATTTCCTCTCTAAAATGCTCAGCCTGCTTTCTTATGCAACCACACACTCAAAGGTAGCACTGCCCTCCTACAGTAATTACTAACGAAGAAAATACCTCACAGACATATGCACAAGTCAGTCTGCTAGAGATAATTCTTTAGTTGTGATTTCCTCTTCTCAGGTCACTGCTCTCATAGACGGTATCTCCCAGCTGAGAAAAATATACCCGTCAGTTGAATTCAAAACTAAGCCAGCACTCAGGAGGCAGAAGCATGTGGATCTCTGTCAGCTTGAGGCCAGTCCAGTCTACATAGTGAGTTCTAAGCCAGCCTGTGTTATATAATAAAAACATGCTAACTTGAATCTGTCTGCATCCACAAACAGAAAAAAAGAAAAATAAATTACAAATTTACTAAGGTCTCTGCTCCAACTTCTCAGCCTCTGGCTGGCTAGCTGGTATCTGACCTAAATCCATCAGAAGTCACTCTTCGGGAGAAAGGTTAGGCGTTCTAGTTGGTACTCAGGCTGCACCCAGGAGTTACCATCTGATTTTATCCTTCATAACACTAAACTTTCATTTACCTCAGTTTTCTACACCTATTTTCAACACATTGATATAGAAATAAGCAAGGAGTGATAAAGCATTCCCACATTCCAGCACCGTTTCAAGATACAATTGGTTTAAATGACACTAATATAAGCCACATAAATCAGTTCCCTTCTAAAACAGCCTCATTCAAATTTAAGGACAATTCATTAGAGCAACTCACAGATGAATGGATCAGAGATCACATTTAATCTCTAGGTTACAGATGACCAGATACATGAGGTGAAAAAGCTCCAATACTTATTCTAATAAATTATTAATTGTAGATTAATAAAATATAAACAAGACAAGTCCTTTTTCAGGTGCTTATACAATTTCAGTAGGCTGAGACCATACACAAATACAATGCATAGACTATTATTTCAAGCCAATTTCAATTCATATTATTTCAAGAAGTTTATGCAGGCTGTCATAAAGGATTTAAAAAGTAGATATAGGAGCTGGAGAGATGTCTCAGAGGTTAAGAGAACTGGACTGGTTCCCAGCACCCACACAGAGGCTCCTAACTGTAACTCCATTTCCAGGATTCAATCCCTTCTTCTGACCTCAGCAGGCACCAGACACATGAGGGCAAAACACTCCTACACATAAAGTAAAATAAATAAATAAATAAATAAATAAATAAATAAATAAATAAATAAGAGGATTTTTATTTTTATTTTAAAAAGAAGTAGATATCACTGGAAGAGTGAAGATGACAACAAAGTCTCGATATAAAGGTATATCCTCTGGTACAACAATTCTGGAAATCAGTCTGGCAGTTCCTCAGAAAATTGGACATAGTATTACCTGAGGACCCAGCTATACCACTCCTGGGCATATACCCAGAAGATGCTCTGACATATAACAAGGACACATGCTCCACTATGTTCATAGCAACCTTATTTATAATAGCCAGAAGCTGGAAAGAATCCAGATGTCCTTCAACAGAGAATGGATATAGAAAATGTGGTACATTTACATGATGGAGTACTATTCAATTGAATTCATGAAATTCTTAGGCAAATGGACAGAACTAGAAAATATCATCCTGAGTGAGATAACCCAACCACAAAAGAACACACATGATATGCACTCACTGATAAGTGGATATTAGCCCAAAAGCTCTGAATACCCAAGATACAATTCACACATGAAGCTCAAGAAGGAAGACCAAAGTGTGGGTGTTTCGGTCCTTCTTAGAAGGGGAACAAAATATGCACAGGAGCAAATATAGAGACAAAGTACAGAGCAGGGACTGAAGGAAAGGCCATCCAGAGACTGTCTCACCTTGGGATTCATCCCAGATACAGTCACCAAACTCTGATACTATTGTGGATGCTAAAAAATGCTTGCTGAAAGGAGCCTGATATAGCTGTCTCCAGAGAGGCCCTGCTAGAGCCTTACAAACACAGTCAGATGCTCACAACCAACCAATGCACTAAGTGTGGGGACCCCAATGCGGGAGTTAGAGAAAGGACTGAAGGAGCTGAAGGGGTTTGCAAACCATAGGAAGAACAACAATATCAAACAACCAGACCTCCCAGAGCTCCCAGGGACTAAGCCACCAACCAAGGAGTACATATGGCTCCAGCTGCATATGTAGCAGAAAATGACCTTGTCAGGCATCAATGGGAGAAGAGGTTTTTGGTCTTATGAAGGCTCGATAGATGCCCCAGTGTAGGGGAATCGAGGGTGGGGAGGTGGGAGTGGGTGGGTGGATGGGTGGAGGAACACCCTCATAGAAGCAGGGGGTGGGGGATGGGCTAGGGGGATTGGGGTGGGGTGAGTTCAATTCCCAGCAACCACATGGTGGTTCATAGCTATCTGTAATGGGATTTAATGCCCTCTTCTGGTGTTTCTGAAGAGAGCTATATATATATATATTTCTTTTAAAAAAATAATGAAGAGAGTTGTTTGAGGGTTCTCCTCCTGCTGCCTGTGCATCCAGATATAGAACTCTCAGCTCTCCAGCACCATCTTGCCTGCATGCTGCCCTGCTTCTTGCCATGATGATAACAGATTAAACAGATTAGGTGTAAGACAACCCCAACTAAAAGGTTTTCTTTATAGGGGTCACCATGGTTATGGTGTTTCTTCACAGCAATAAAACCTTACTAAGGAAAAAAGTTGTATGAGGGCCACAACTTTTTAGTCCTAAATGTAAGTCCAGCCCTTCTTCTTCTTTGAAAGCATCTACAAAACATTCTACTTTTGCTTAACTTCAGATTCTCTATTTATGTTCAACAAGGTGACAGATGCGGACCAGCAAAATGAAAGAAAAACAAAATTATCAACAACAAAACATACCCAGGAGACTCAGAGAGAGGAAAAGAGATTAAGAAACAAATAATATTGCTCTGGTAAGTATGTATTTTTTTTCTGGAAAAAAAAACATTATTCTGAATTATAGCCATACTGTGGACACTACAAAACAAAAACAAAAACAAAAAATAGGCAGAGATAGGAAGAATTTAAGATGATTTTCTGCCATTGAACAATAGATTCTTCCTGGGGATTGAACCCAGGGCCTTGCACATTCTAAGTAAGAATTTTATCCCTAAATGTGGCACAACCCCTAATTTTTAAAAATTATATTATTATTTTGTGCATGGGTATTTTAAATGCATGTGTGCCTGTGCACATGCCTGGTGCCCACAGAGGCCCGAAGAAGGCCTGGAACTGGTTATAGATGGTTCTGAGCTCCCATGTGGGTACTGAGTCAACCTGGGTCCTCTCATATAGCAGCTAGTGCTCTTAACCACTAAGCCATCTTTCTAGCTGGTTGAAATTCAGTAGTTATATGATATAAAAGGCAAAGACAAATATATATTAAACATCAAAACCAAAATAATTCTCCTAAACAATACTTGCCATCAAATAAAGAACACTGTGTTGAAATAGAAACAAAAAACATGCTGGTTTTAGTGGTGATGGTACAGTTCTAAGCTAAAAATCCGTGTGTGTGTGTGTGTGTGTGTGTGTGTGTGTGT
>CACVCL010031097.1:0-36745 GCA_902729485.2 Mus minutoides
TGTGTTTCTTTAAGGGATTTATTTGTTTCCTCTTTAAGGGCTTCTATTTGTTTACCTATGTATTCTTGTATTTCTTTCAGTGAGTTATTTATGTCCTCCTTGAAGGACTCTATTATCCTCATGAGATAGAATTTTAAGTCAGCATCATGGTTTTCAGGTGGCTAGCCATGGTGGGAGAACTGGGATCTGATGGTACCAAAGTATATTGGCTTTCTGTTGCTTATGGTCTTGTGCTTGCCTCTTGTTTTATCTCTGGTGTTATCTGGACTGAGTGTCTCTGTCTAGAGCCTGCCTCCTGTGTCCCTGGGTTGCTGCAGGTCTCCTGGGAGACCTGTGGCCCTGGCTGTAGCAGATCTCCTGGGAGACCTTCAGACTGTGGGGTCTGTTGCGCTGGTGCAGCAGATCTCTTGGGAGGCCTGTAGACGGTGGGGTCTTCAGAGGGGCAGACATGTTGATCATCTACCCTGTTGCCCTGGGTGCAGCAGATCTCCTGGGAAGCCTGTAGACTGTGGGGTCTTCAAAGAGGCAGACAAGCTGATGATCTGCCCCTGCAAATAGGGAGGTGGAGTTCAAGTGGAAGCAGTGGGTCCTACATCTGCTAGGCTCCTCGAGGGTCCCAGCTGCTGCTGTTATTTGGGAGGGTTCCTTACCTGTTGCCCTGGTGCAGCAGATCTCTTGGGAGGCCTTCAGACTGTGGGGTCTTCAGAGGGACAGGGAATCTGATGGTCTGCCCTGAAGGAAGGTCCAGGCTGGAAGGCACTATGAGCTTTTGTACACACAAAGATTTTATTTTTGTCTTTTAATGAAAGAGAAAGAAATATTTGGGTGTGTAGGGGATGTGGGGGATCTGGGAGGAGCTGAGGGAGAAGAGCCACAGTCAGAAGGTATTATATGAAAAAAAATATATTTTCAAACAAGCAAGCAAACAGAACAATTCAGATAGATGCCACATATTTTCCTTCCTAAGTGGTGCCTAGATTGTTTGTACATACATTAACCTGCTGTATGTGTATATGTATATATTACTATATGAAAGCAGAAAGAGATTGGAACAAGGAGGAAAACTAGCAGAAGGGGGCAGGGAAGAGGAGGGAAAGGAAAGAAGGGTTTGGGGGCTGAGACCAGCCAAAACGCATGGTATACTTGAGAGAAGTTGTCTTCTGAAAGCCGGCGTTACTCGAGATGACTCTGCAGAAGTGAGAAATAAATGTTGAGAACAATTCTCCTTTGGTGTTGGTGGGACTGTCCCAAAAAACGGTGCTGGGAGAGGTGTGGAGGGTCCTCAGAAAACCATCAGGAGACCCATCCTTTGAATCAGTAAACTCCACTACTGGGTGTGTCTGCAAAGACACTGATGTCGGTGCATGCAAGGATGTTACATGGTTATTGCTCCAGTTGGATTCATGGTAATCAACCTAGGTGTTCACAGACATATGAATGATGGCATAAAATATAACACTATAGGGGGATGTTATTCATCATAAAAAAAATCCCCTCCTGGTGGTGGGAGAGGGCACTGGAGAACAGTATATTAAATGAAATAAGTCAGCCTGGGAAAGACAGACACTACATGCTTTCACTATATGTCATGGAAGCTCCTTACAAATACAGCTACTATAAGCAGAGAGGTGGGAATCAGAGCCTAGTCAGCAGCCCTTTCCAACTGACACCACATCAGCCAGCTGCCTTTCAAATAAAGCTGTCAGAGAAGAGCATTAGAAACAGTAGGAGAAGTTGTGCTCCAAACCTTGCCAGGCATACGGGGACAGGGGGTTCACTGTGCAGTGCAGGGAACAGCAGAACTATGGAAAAAGGACTTGGTTCCCTTCCCCTACATGCCAGAACCAAGAACTGTGGGTCCTGCAAAGGCCAGCTCCCATTTTCCACACAGCACCATGGAAAGCCTGCCAGAGCCAGAGGGACCTGAGAACTTCACTTTTTAACTCGGTGACTCTGTGCTGGCAAGTCACTCCACGAGCATTCTTTTTTATCTATTATTTTCTATTTCTTTAATTTGTCCCCTGCATACATGTCCTGATGGCTTTGCTGCTATGTGTACAGTTCTCAGTTAGGTCTTAGTACTGTAATGCTTTTCCACCCAGTCAGCTCTAAGGCTCAGTTCTCAACCTGTGGGCTGCAACCCCTTCACAGACATATCCGATATCCTGCATATCAGAGAATTGCATTGTGATTCATAACAGTAGCAAAATTACAGTTACGAAATAGCAAAAAAGTAATTTATGGCTGGGGGAGTCACCATGACATGAGGGACTGTATTAAAGGGTCACAGTGCTAGAAAGGTTGAGAACTAATGATTTAAGGCATTCTTTTTAAAAGATTTTTTTGTTTTTATTTTATGTGAATGGGTGCTTCCTCTGTGTGTGTGTGTGTGTGTGTGTGTGTGTGTGTGTGTGTGTACACTTACAAAGGCATGAATTCAATGCCCTTGGAAGACAGAAGAAGTAATTTTATTTCTTGGAACTGGAGTTGCAGTTTTGACCTGCCATGTGGGTGCTGGGAATCGAACCCAGGTCTGGCAAAGCAGTGAGTGATTTTTAAGCTCAGCCCTGTCTCCACCCACACGGCACTCTTTATGGTGCTTGTCAGGAATATACTCATGTACTCTCCTTTTTGTTCCTGTGTCGTCTTCTCTCACCCTTATCCTTTCCCCTTTTTACCTCTAATTAAAAGCTTCCAAAGCCTTAAATCTTTCAAATCTATGGACCCTGACAGTTTTTAAGCTATATTTTTCTAGTCACTTTACCCACCTTGAATTTTTCTTCACAAAATCAATATAATATTTAATCTTTCTCCTTGCTTGAACCACATTCCTCCCACTCCTAATCTTATTAACTAAAATTTGAGTGTTCTCCATACTCTTTCTATTGTTTATTCTCCAACAGGTATTGAAGTCAAAGGGCCATCGTTACTACTAATTGGCTGCTACTGACTTTGTGTAGTGGCAATATCAAACATCCGTGGGCACTCTGGCAGTTAATATTTCATTTGAGGAATAATATAGAGCTTACTGGGCACACAGAGCTCCTGGCCTGAGGAATTATTTTCTGATCTACACACTCAATGCTGCTTCGTCCAAGTCTCGTGTGAACATGGCAAACACTTCAGCTGAAAGAATACAGCTGATAAAAATAAGCCAAATCCCAGTGCCAAATCCCACAAGGAACATGAAAAAACAAGACAACATAACTTATTAACTCTATGGAAATTATTAACAGCAGAATTTATTAACTCTACTGAAATGGCATCTAGTGAGAGTGAGCTATATATCTCAGAGCACAGAACAATGATTTTGAGTATCTTCGAAACCACAACCAGCTGAGTGAAATAAGGAAGGTGATGGATGATATGAAAGGAATTCAGCAGAGGTAGAAATGCTGGGGGCGGGGGTGGGGACCCAATCTGAGATGTTGAAATAAAAAATATAGTAAGCCAAATAAAAAACTCTGTATAGAGTCTCAGCAATAGAATAAAAGCAAGGCTGCTTTTATTCCCAGCACTCAGGAGGCAGAGGCAGGTAGATCTCTGGTCTCTGTAGACCAGCCTCATCTACAAAGAGAGTTTCAGGCCATCTACAGCTACATAGAAAGACTATGTCTCAAAAAAGGGGAGGACTAGGGAGAGGTTAGAATATCTGTAGTTTAAAGATAAGATGGAGGGACTGGGACAATCCAACAGGGACACAGAAAAATAGTAAGAAGGGAGGTACCAGTGAGCATTCCAAGATATAAAAGACATCCTAAAAATGTATAGGTTGTAAACACAGAAGGAGAAGAATATAGTTGTGAAGGCATAGTGAATCTTTTTAAAAGAATCGTAACAGAAACTTTCCCAGAGCTAGAGAAAGAGACTCCAATCCATATACAGGGGCATTTAGGACACCAAACAGACAGGACTAAAAGAGAACCTTCTTTGTGACATTAAACCAGCAAATATTTGTAACAAAGAAATGAGAGCAGCAATAGATAACACTGAGTCAAATGTAAAGGCAGGTCCACAATACCAGATCCTTCAACTGGAAATTAAAAAGGTGTAAGTAAGGGTTTACAATGATGTACCTCTCAAAGGTAACTGTCAACCCAGACTACTATACCCAGCAAAGCTGTCTTTTAACAATTGAAGGAAAAATAAAACCTTTCCACGGTTAAATAGACTAAAGGGATTTATGATCAGTAAGTCAGCTCTACAAAAGATACTTAAAGGAACACTTCACTCTGAAGAGAGAAACAGATCCATCCAGGAGGCCACAGGACAGAATAAATCATGTTAGAATAATACTAAGCCAGAGGGGAAATAGAAGAAACTAACCACTACAAAATCAACAAAATGTCAAATATCAATACACAACTTTTGAAAATACTCTTAGGATTGAGTCCAAATTCTCCCAATCAAAAAACACTGGGGGCAGCAATGAGAAACAAACAATAAAGCTGCTTTGTCTCCAGCCAGCAAAGTATCAAAGGGTAGATTCTTAACATCTGATTTAACTGTTTTATAGGATAGTAGGGAGTCTGATAGAAACTGTTTAAATGTTCTTAAATGTTCAGATATTAAGCTCCACAAAAGAGAGAGAGAGTGAAGAGAGAGACAGACAGACAGACAGACACACACACACACAGAGAGAGAGAGAGAGAGAGAGAGAGAGAGAGAGAGAGAGAGAGAGAGCGTACCTGGAAATAGGCTTATACAGTAAGCAGAAGGGAATTTAAGTTTATATTATATTAATAATATATTAATAATTTAGGCCTTAATCTCATGCATGTCAGGCCTGGAGACAGGAGAAGCATTGTCTCAATGGTTAATATTTGTTTAGATTGCTTTGAATTGTTTTGATTATCAAAATGAGTGTGGTCATGAGTTTGGTGGTTATGTTAAAGTTCCCTTGGGAGAGAGGTCAAGCTACACCCTTAATGAATTCCAGTTACTGGACCAAGAACATGCTATTTAGGGAGAAAGGCTCTGTGTTTGTGTTGACAGGAAAGGAGAGTATGCTCTGGACTCCTAGAATCATATGGATCAGATACGACATAGAAAGGCCCCCTGAAAATCTCAAAAATTTCAAGAAAATCAAACAAGGCAAATAAATTGATCTGCTGATTCCTTGACATAGAAACAGCCCAGTAACTGGCTTAGACATAAAAATGTCTCTAGCCAAAACTCCAGCTAAAATGAGACAATACATCTTACTGGTTATGGAATCCTAAGATTCTTTGTGCCCTCCTTCATATGACATGAATGAAGGTTTATTACATTTGCTTATTGATAAAATTAACTCATAAAAAAGACAGTTGTCTTTAACCTGCTCAAATAAGGAGCAAAATTTTATCCTTAACTGATCTGTGCACCCTGTACAATCCATACAAAAATCTTAATGCTACTAAAGCTTTGGTTGTGAGATTCATATGTTGTAGAATGTACAGCTCTGACAAGATTCATCCACTAGGATGCTGAACTGACCTGGTGTTCCAGCTCCCTGCTTCTTGATGCTGTCCAGAGACTTGCTTCCAGAATAGTCTTAGGATTGCTGTTGACTTCAGATAATCTCACTTCATCTAACCTTTCAGACAGATCCAGTCAGAACTTGAGTCTAGCTCTGAACCTTCCAAATGTGCAGAAGCTGGATAACAGATGCTAAAGCTAGCTTTCTTAAGTCTAATCAGTTTTTCTAATTTTCCTACCCTTCCGCATCCCTTTCGAGAATTTCTCATTGCACCTATTCAGCAGTAAGAAGCTATGGAGAGTCATCAGCCCAATTCCCTAGGTTTAGGTTTATGGTAATGATTATTTTACAAATTATAGATAGGTTGCCATTTTAAGGGATAATTTGGAAATGGCCATAATTTTGAACATGAAAGAAATAGATGGCATGGATTACTAATTTTATTCTTGAACAAAGTGTTGTGTAGCCATAATCTTAATTGATGGAAATCTTTATAACTGATACAAATTGAAATTATAATTTCTTACATTGGTAAATAATTTATATTGATACACATTTAAGGTTTTCATTTGTTTAAATTTCTATATTGATACAAAATTTGAAAATAGTTTTACTCTTAGATGGGCATTGTACCTATGCAACTCATTTAAGAATACAAAGCATAGGGCTGGAGAGATGGCTCAGCAGTTAAGAGCACTGACGGCTCTTCCAGAGGTCCTGAGTTCAATTCTCAGCAACCACATGGGTGGCTCACAACCATCTGCAATGTGATCTGATGCCCTCTTCAGGTGTGTCTGAAGACAACTACAGTGTACTCATATACATAAAATAAGTAATTAAATCTTGAAAAAAAAAATAAAAAAGAGTACAAGGCTTAGACCTAGACCTTCAAATAGCTGCTTTACAAATTGTTTAAGATAATTCAGTAACAAAAGGGTCAGATTGCAAACTCATAGTTATGATAGATTCTGATTTAATTATAATAAAGTGTTTTCAGTTTATTCAATTAAAATGGCTAAGAGTAGTTAAGGTTTAACAGTTCAGAGGCACTTAACTTAGATAGTCTTCAAAAATATCAGAAATCCACAGAGTGTGACATTTAATGTTATTTTATTTTTAAAGATCTTTTGACCATGAGACATGTCTGCTCCTGACACCTTCCCAATTCCCCTTCAAAGAAAAATTGAACATCTTTACCTTCAGGTGAAGTTGCTTATTGTGGTAAGGTAGACACTAGATAGAAATTGCTTATATCATCTTCAGACAATATATGGTCCAAAAAGGACAAACAGAAGTGGGATAAGTCAGCTACTAAGCTCTGCCAATACAAGGTAAGCCAGTCCTTCATAGTTCCTGCTTTACAAAAGGTCTGCCAGATGGTTCTGGGCCAGAAGGCTGAAGACAGATGTTCCAACATTGTAAGAAATTAGGGTCTGTCCAGGTAGTTGGCTGTCTCTATAATTGTTTAAATTTTGGAAGCTATGTTTGGTGTTTCCTATATAATCAGGCAATATTCAATTCATTTTCAGATTTCTGATGGGGTTGAAGACTAGTTATAATATCATAATCAAACTCAAGTTGTTTAGTATGGAGAGAGAGGTTATATTATAGAGTGGAAGACATGGTTTTCATATGGTGTTACTGGCTAAAATGTAAACATAATTCAAGGATAGAATTATAATTCTTTAAGTTAGGAATAATGGTAAAGTACTTTATGTAACTGACAAATATGATGGACTGGATGTTAATTATCTATTATACTTTGTGATTTACATGGTTTTGTTCAATTATGTCTGAGAGAAGAGTTGGGTTTTTTTTTTTTTAAGTTGGACAGAAAAGGTGAGATGTAGGGGAGTGGTTTGGATGCTCAGGAGTATACATGTGAACACTGAAGGTCCTGTTCCCCAATTGGTTCTTAATCAATCAATAAACATGCTAGTGGCCAATGGTTAAGTGGAAGAGGTAGGACTTCCAGTTTCCCCACAGGCAGATTAGCAGATGCAGGAGGAGGAAAAGAGAGGCACCAGCCATGTGAGTGAAGTGGCCATTGGCCGCTTTCCTGACTGGGCCTGGGGTGGCAGCTGAGAGACTGGAAATGCAACTAAGCTGAAGGCAGACTTGGGATGCCGAGCAAGGGTGAAAGGAACTGGGCAACTATGTTGAGGGCAGAATGAAGGCAGAATTAGAGGTGTTGATCTGAGTGAAGATAAGCCATGTTAGCTGTGGGAGTCTTAGGAGTGTGTGGCCATTGAGCTAAAAAGCATATTAAAATAAGCTAGTGTGTGTGTGTGTGTGTGTGTGTGTGTGTGTGTGTGTGTGTGTGTTCCATCTGCAAATTCAAGGAAACCAGGGCTGTGTAGCTGGTAGAGCAGTCTGCCTGGAGCTTAAAGCAGGGTAGTAGAAACTACAGGCTACATATCTCTAAGTCTTTTCATTAAGAAATCAGAGATCAGAGGGATGTTGCTGGGGGGGGGGCATCCAGAGGTGGGGAGAGGCAGTGAAGAACTCAGGGAGGGTAGACCTGGAAGGAGGGGCAACATTTGGAATGGAAATGAAAGAAAGAAAGAAAGAAAGAAAGAAAGAAAGAAAGAAAGAAAGAAAGAGAAAGAGAGAGAAAGAGAGAGAGAAAGAAATCAGAGATCTCAAATAAATGACACAATGATACATCTTAAAGCTCCAGAAAAAGAACAGTCAAATCTTAAATAAGTAAATAGAAAGAAGTCACTAAGATCAGAGAAGAAATTAATGAAATACAAACAGCAACAATAAAAGTACAAAGGATCCGTTGAATAGAGTTGGCTCCTTGAAAAGATTTTTTTAAAAATGTCAAACTCTTACTGAACTAGACAAGAGAAAGACTCAAATTAATAAAACTAGAGATGAAAAGGGAGCCATTATAGCAGACGCTGATGATGTTCAAAACATCAAATTTTATCTTGAAAATATATATCCCACTAAATTATAAAGACTAAACAACACAGATGAATTTCTAGATGCAAAATTAAATACCAAAATTTAACAAAGATGAGATAAGCATTTTAAACAACCTATATCAAGGAGTGAGATTGAAACAGCAACTAAAGAAATAAATCTCCCAACTAAAAGAAGTCCCTGCCTCGAGAGATTCACTGGTAAATTTTACCAGACCTTCAAAGAAGAACACCAATGCTTCTCAAAACATTTCATAAAATATAAAAGAAAGGAACACTGACAATATCTTTTTATGAAGTTAGAATTACTCTGATATCAAAAGTAGACAAATACACACACACACAATCACAGACCAATCTTCCTGATGAGCCTATAGGCAAAATTTCTCAACAGTATACTTTTGTAATCCTAATTAATAAAATATCATAAATCTTCAGCATGATTACATTGTATTTATTCCATATATATCCATATATATCAGTAAATCTCATAAATTACATAAATGCACTCAAAGAAGTCACATGATCATCTGAATAGATGCAGAAGAAGCTTTTAACAAAATCCGACAGCCCTTCATGATAAAAATTCTATTCAGGATAGAAGGAACATATCTCAACATAAATAAAGTTTATATAAGATAAACCTATAACCAACATTATATTAAATGAAGAAAAACTCAAAGCACTTTCACTAAAGAAAAAAAACCAAGGTGTCCACTTGATTCACACCTATCATTCCACAAAGTATTGAAAAATCTTAGCTAGAGTATTAAGAGGGAGAAATACAATGACACAAATGGAAAGATAAGTTAATAAGAGAAGTTAATTCTCTCTGCAAGAGACTCAATCCTTCATGTGCTTGACCCTAAAGACTCTACCAGACAACTTTTAGAACAGATATACAACTTAAGCAAAGTGACAGGAAACCAATGTACAAATATTATTAGTCTTTCTGAATATTAATGACGAATAAACTGTGTTGGTTTGAATAGGAATGGCCTTCATAGGCTCATATGTTTGAATGCTTGGTCATCTTCAGTGATACTACCTGAGAAGGATTAGGTGGTATGGCCTTGTTGGAGTAGGTCTGACATTGCTGAAGGAAGTATGTCACAGGGTGGGATTTGAGGTTTCAAAATCTCAAACGAGGTCTAGTATTTCTGTCTCTCCCTCTCCCTCTCCTCCCTCCCCCTCCTCCTTCTCCCTCCCCCTCCCCCTTCTTTGGGTCTGAATATGTCTTTCTATATGCCACCATGGTCCCTGGTATTATGACAATTGACTAAACCTCTGAAATGTAAGTAAACCCCAATTAAAGATTTCTCTTATAATAATTGCCATGATCATTGTGTCTGTTCACAGCCATAAAACACTAAGACAGAAGTTGGTACTAGGAGTAGGATATTCATGTGATAGGCCTTTGGGACTTTGGACTAGAAAAGCAGTTGAATACTTTAATGTGCCTTACTGGGCCATTCTAGTAGGAACATGGAGGACAGTGGTGCTGACAGAAATGTAGATTGTGACAGCCCTACTCAAGAGGTTTCAGAGAAGAATAATGTTAGCAAGTGGCCTAGAGAACATTCTTGTGATATTTTGGCAAAGAATGTGGCTGTTTTATGCCCTTGTTCTAAAGAATCTGCCTGAGGCTAAATTGAAGAGTTTGGGATTCATGGAATTGGCAGAGGAGATTTCAACAATGTAGTATTGACTGTATTGCATGGTTAGCAGTGACTACTCTAATGAGATATCTAATGAAAAAGAGCAAGCTGAGCAAGGAAAGATGCAAAATGTACAGTTGAAGGAGAAAAGGGGCACCAGAGTGTGCAGTGTAGCAGAGTCCTGTGCTCAAAGAGATAAAAGAAGATCCTGTTACTACATTGAATAAAGGGAGCAGTGACCTCAGCGTGAGCCCAACCAGCTAAGCTTCCAGCTTGTGAAAAGGAATTAAAGTTTGGGCAGTGAAGGAATCCATCGAAAACAGAAAACTGATGGAAATACATTTGAACTAAAGAGCCAAGTTCTAGCCCCAGAAAGAAGAAGAAATTGGCAGCTTCAGCCACATGGCTTTAGAGACAAGAATACAGGAAAGGGGTTGTGGCATCTCTCCCTCTGTGTCTAAGGAGAAGCTCTGAGGCCAGGTCTGTGTCATGAGTGTCCCTGCATGGAGGCCTAGAGAGGCCATTGTGTGAAGCTGCGGTGGTGAAGCCTGGATTGTGTTGGAGACCTCAGGATGTTGGAGATGCCCATGCTGAGGGAGATTTGCCAAGGAAAGCTGCAGACTGGGTGTGGAACCACCTGATAGAGAGTCCAACTATGCTGGCCGAAAGCAGTTGGAGATGTGGAGACCACGTTGTTGTCAGGCATGGAAATGCTGGCTTTGGAGTCTGGCTCTTCATTTGGCTTTGGTCCAATCTTTCCTTACCATTGCTTTCCTTTGTAAGAGTTGCCATGGTCAAGGAGCCTCTCCAGAGTGATAAGACACATACTAAACAAGGAATCGGGGAAACCATCCCACTCAGAGTAGCCTCAAAAATACTTGTGAATAAGCCCCCTAAAATGTAAGACTTCTATCACGAAAACTTAAAAACACTGAAGAGAACAGCTCTAGGAAATCAAAAGGCTTCCTATGTTCACAGATTGGAAGGATCGATATTATGATCCCATCAAAGGCAATCTACAGATTCAATGCAACTCCAATCAAAAGTCCAGAGGAAGTCTTCACAGAAATAGAAAACACACACACACACACACACACACACACACACACACACACTTATAATTCTTTTGTAAGCACAAAAGACCCTGAATGGCCTAAAAAATACTGCAGGGGAAACACTAAACCTGATTTACCCCTAATTTTACAGAGCCACATTAATAAAAACTTCACACCACAGAAATAGATTCATAGGTCAGTGGAGTAGAAGATGGGGCCCAGTTACAAGGACACACAATTACAGGCACCTGATTTTCAACAAAGATGCCAAAAATAAATTGGAGAAAAGATAATATCTTCCACTTGTGGTACTTGGAAAATTGGGAACCCTATACATAGAAGAATAATATTAAATCCTTATCTCACACCCCATGTGGGGTGGAGAAAAAAACTCAACTCAAAATGGATCAAGAACCTCAAAGATCCTAAACTCTCAAAAGAAAATTTACCTTCTCAGCATAAATAAGAACTTTTTTGAATTAGTCAAGAAATAAAACCAGTAATCAACAAGTGGAATCTTGTGAAATTAAAAAACTTTTGTACAACAAAGACTGTCAATCAAATGAGAAACAATCTATGGGATGGAACTGAATCTCTGTGGGCTATAGATCTGTCCTGGAGTGGTTCCTGCTGTCACCTGAACATCAAAAACAAAACAAAACAAACACACACACACACACACACACACAAGACAAACAAACCAACCAAACAAAAAAGCAACCAATCAAAACACTCTCCATGGTCTAGAAAAGAATCTTCTTCAGAGAAGAAATTTGATAGTTAATAAGCATTTTTTTTAAGTGTTCAGCATCACTGACAATCAGGGATATGCATATTTAAACTACTTTGAGATTCCACTTCACCCAATCTGAACACCTGAGGCTGGGAAGACAAATGGTAAGGACTGCTGGTGAGGGTATGGAAAAGGGGGGTGCTCGCCTATTGTTGCTGGAAGTGTGCATTGGTACGTCCATGGCAGAAGTCAGTTTGGAGGTTGCCCAAAAACCTGAAAATAGAAGTACCATATGACTTCAGCATATCACTCCTGGGCACATACCCAAAGGACTGCATGCCCTCCTGTAGACAAAGGGGCTCATCTGTTTTCATTACTGCTCTATTTACAATAGCTAGGAAACTGAATCAGCTTAGATGTTCATCAGCTAATGAATGGATCGTGCAAACATGCTAGATACACCCAATGGGGTTTTACTCAGCTCTGAAGAAAAATGGGATTATAAATTTTTCACACACACACACACATACACACACACACACACACACACACACACACACACACACAGGGTAGAACTGAACAATAGTAAACTATAAGGTAACTCAGGCTCAGCAGGACAAACACCACATGCTTTTACTTATATGTGGATTCTAGCTTTGAATTCTTAGATTTATGTGTTTAATTTGTAGTGTTCGTAGAGCTCGGAGAACTAGCGAGTGCCCATGAGAGAAGCAGAAGGTCTTAAGAGGTGAGGGTGTATGAGAATGTGTGGGTGTGAAAGTAGAGTGTGGGCACTGGGGTCAAAGGTTTAAGTTGGAATGGGGCCAGAAGGACAGGGGAGAGGAGAGGTTAAGACCAGTTAACCACAACCAAGGAGGTATGGGAAAACCCACTACTCTGTAGGCTAGGTTTTAAAAGGAGTTTGAACACTGATACCCTGGGTGTGTGGACAATACTTGTCACAGAAGGCATGGGCTACTAAGTGAAATTCTCAGTGTTGGGTGTTGGATAGTTCCATAAGAGTTATTGTCCATACAGGTCCCAGAGGTCCCCCAAACAACAAGGGCCACTGCCATTCCTCATGGTTGCCCACCAGAACTAGCTGGTGTAACCTGATTGTTGAAAGTACTACACTAAACCAAGGACATAGCGAAACTAAGCAAGCCCTAACCCGAAAACTCCATCCCTGCTGGCTAGCTTTCATCATGCTAAAAGAGCCATGCAGGTGTCTTAAGTCAGTCTTCCATTGCTGTGAAGAGACACTATGACCAAGGCAACTTTTAATTAGTAGCTGGCTTACAGTTCCAGAAGTTTAGTCCATTAACATGGTGGGGAGCATGGTGGCATGCAGGCAGACATGGTCCTGTAGAAAAGTAGCTGAGAGTTCTATATCTTGATCCAGAGAGAGAGTGAGAGACAAAGAGAGACAGAGACACAGAGACACAGAGACACATAGAAAGACAGAGATATAGAAAGAGTCAGAGAGACAGAGACAGAGAGACAGAAACACTGGGCCTCATGAGGGCCTTTGAAACCTCAAAGCCTACCACCAGTGACACACTTCCTCCAACAAGGCCACACCTCCTAATCCTTCTCAAACAGTGCCACTCCCCAATGACTAAGCATTCAAGTATCCGAATCTATGGGAGCCATTCTTATTCAAACCACTACAGCAGACCACTGGGGGAGAAAGTTATTAATGGTATAATGCAGAAGGGAACCCTACATGCTCCAGTACTGACCAGCCAGGCAAAATATGCTCACAGTGCAATAGCAGTAGGCAAGAAATTTATGGGAAGTAAGAAACCACCTTGAAACTGGATTTGAGGTTTCATACCTGGTACTGCAAACATGGACAAATGCCCACGGCTTGGGAGGTGATTGGCCCTAGAGAGGACTACTACTACTGTTGTCTTGTTAAACAGACATGTTTAAACTACCTTCTACATATTTGTATTTATACATATAGATCAGTGATGCCCTCAGCCTTGGTCAGAGAAACTTCTCCCTGCAATGGGCAGTGCCATGGCAGAGATGCAAAACTGGACAAAATGCTGGGGGAGTGTAGCTTTTGAGTGCTCAGCACAAATGGGACCACTTAGTCAGGGTTTCTATTGCTGCACAAACGTCATGACCAAGAAACAAGTTGGGGAGGAAAGGGTTTATTCACCTTACACTTCCATACAGCAGCTGTTCATCACCAAGGAAGTCAGGACTGGAACTCAAGCAGGTCAGGAGGCAGGAGCTGATGCAGAGGCCATGGAGGGATGTTCCTTACTGGCTTGCTTCCCCTGGCTTGCTCAGCCTGCTCTCTTATAGAACCCAAGACTACCCAGCCCAGAGATGGTCCCACCCACAAGGGGCCTTTCCCCCTTGATCACTAATTGAGAAAATGCCTTACAGTTGGATTTCATGGAGGCATTTCCTCAACTGAAGCTCCCTTCTCTGTGATAACTCCAGCTGTGTCAAGTTGACACAAAACTAGCCAGTATACCACTATACCTCCACACACACACAAAGCCCAAGGAAGATTATGGAAGAGAGGACAGAAAGAATGCAAGAGCCAGAGAATGAGAGGGGGGTGCCAGGAAATGCTATCTTCTGGACATGATATGACTGTTGCACTCACAAACTCTCTGTAGCTATGGTAACCTGTGCAAGACCAAGTCAAGAAGATCAGTTAATATTCTAAGAGGAAGCACTAATTGGACTCACTGGAGAAGGCATGAGGCAGGGAGGTTGGGAATAGGGAGTTGGGAGGATGTGATCAAGATATACAAAACTGTCCGTGAATAAGTAAAGGGAATATGGTTAAATAAATAAATAATAAATAAATAAATAGAGGATGGTAGGAAGCAACTTTGAAATTTAAGTTTTGAAAACCACCCTCACTGTACCCCATCGGAGCTCTGAGCTCTTGAGTGGGTACGCAAGCATAGCAAGGCTCCATTTCTTTAGTTCTAAAACTGGAAAGTTGATGCTTCACACACTTCATATAATTCAAGCTGCCTCAAACCCTTCCTACCTAGTCTGTGATAAATAGCTAATAAAGAACAGGGAAGAAGAAGAAAGATAGAGAAGCTAGGATAGGGAGGGAGGGGGATGGAGAGAGACAGAGACTAAGACAGAGAAGTGTTGGACTGACTTCTGGTGTTCTGGACACTGTAGGGTGGCTAAGCTTGACAGAGGCCTGAAGTAGCCAGGAGAAACACTCTGAACATTCCCAGCACAAAGGTCTGTGGTGATGGACATGCCAGTGACCTTGACCTGACCATTGCATGCTCTGTGTTGAAATATCACAGTGTGTTCCGCAGGTGTAATGAACCATGTGTTCATTAATGTATATATCTGGGGGTGGAGGTGGTGCTCACCTTTAATCCCAGCACCTGGGATGTAGAGGCAGGCAGATATCTGAGTTCAAGACCATCCTGGTCTACAGAGGGAGTTCCAGGACAGGATTTATAGAAAGTCACAGATGGTAACAAAAGGCAGGTGGAGGCACACTTGAAAGAATCCCTAGGGAAGAAAAGGGGCAGACACTGGAAGGAAATATCTGCCAGGCAGTGTGAAGGTCAGAGCCACACAAGGCTGGAACACACAGGAGGGAATCTATGATAGAGTCTCATCTACACAAAAACGAGCTCTCACCTAAAAGGGGATAAGAGATGGTTTCTTCTAGAGCCAGATAGGAGTAAGCATGGTCTAGAAACACAGATTTAGGGGACCCTGAACTTCATGTTCCTTTGGGAAGCAATTTCACGAAGCTTTTTTAGAAACAGAAGAGAAACAAGAGAGTCCCAGATACAGGCATTGGGTGCCCTCTGATGTCTATAGCTTTTGGTTGGTAGAGACTAGGGTGTTGTAAAGTTAATATGTTCTTAAAGATTTTTATCTGTTAGTCACAAGACAGTAGGTCTGACACGAAGAGGGCAAGAAATGGCTATGTAGGAAAATAAAGATCACCCAAGATAAATTGTAATTAGGCTATGGACCCGCAACATTCCAGCCTCTCCATCCATTGCCACCGATGCTCTGATGTGCTAATGGGCCTTACAAAAGGCTCTGGTTTGAAGATGCAGCTTCTTTCTTGGAACTTCCATTCACAGATGTGGGACCTGACCGCACCCTCCAGAATTGCAAGAGCAATAGCATCTTTTCAAGCTGTTAGTCTATGATGACCTGTCATAACTCCAGGGACCTAAGATGAACCCCAAAGTTCAGGTGAGATGTTTCCCAGAGACCCACGTTTTCTGAGACCATGATTACTGTATACAGTCAACCCCAAAATCCACTTTAAGCAAGGAGTAAGGAGATGCCTTAACAGGTAAAGGCACTACTGCCATCCCAAGATGTCTGTGGTTGTCCACAGGCATTCAACACATTTGCTTACAGTTACACACACACATGCACAGGCACATGCACATGCACATTCACATGCGCGCGCACACACACACACACACACACACACACACACACACACACACACACACACACGTATTGGACACGGACATATGTACACAAATAAATAAATGGAAAGAATTGAAAAGAAAACTAAGCAAACAGCATTGAAGGTACTACCGAGGCCTGAGGCTGCTCTGCATCCTGGGATTGGGGTCTGGAAGGCCAAGTATGGCCAGCAGTCTTGTTTCAAATTCCTGGGTTGATGTCATCTGTGACTGTGGGCCTGGAGCTGTCTACTAAGCCAGCCGCCCCACATTAATATTTGATGGTGCTGAATGGCTTTCTTCTGAGACTGAGAAAAAGCAGCCATTACACAAGGGTAATAAGATGTGCTGGTCTGATCATGGAGCTCCTTGTTGTCAGGGCCTGAGGAGGTCGGCCATGCCTTGAATAATTCATCTCCCTGTAATGATTTCTTAGCCCTTACATCCCCTTTGGTGGAAGCAGCCAGGCCGCCCCCTCACCCTGGCATTTCAGCCATGAATGTGGTCACTCTTAGTCACACCAACCCCAGTGCAGAAGGCACACAATTCTTATGGGTGACCCAGAACTTTACCTCTCTTTCCCAAAATAAACCAGTAGAGGAGCCATGGGCTTGGTCCCCATCCTTTTACCCCAACAGAGGTGACACTGAACCTGGAACCTTACCAAGGGTGTATTGTGTGATCCCTAAGCAAGTGGATATGCCTCCCTTGGCCTTGGTCTTATTATTCTGCCTGGCCTTTTTCTTGAAGCCAATCTTTGGTGTTCCAAGTGAACATGTCTGTTTTCTCCACATACGAGTGTGTGGTACCAGCTAGACTCATTTCCCTGTCACCACCTTTGTGGGCCCAGATGAGCCTGTCCTCACTTAGCGGCAGTACTCGGTGAGGAGGTGGGGAAGGCAAGATGGACAGAAACTGGCCAGGGACAGCTGCCTAGCTCACTAGGTGCGAGCCAGTTACAGCCTGGGGTCAAGGTGCAGAGGAAAGGGGCTGAGACTGAAAACAGCTGTCCACTTGGAACTGCTGTAACCAAATCCGTGTGATGATCCACATCACAATAACGACCCTGCTCAGGAACTTGTGGTTTTTGTTGTTTTTTTAGACAGGGTCTCATGCATTCCAGGCTGATCTGGAACTCCTTACAAAGTAACTGAGGTTGAGAATGAACCTGAACTTCTCTGGTTCTCCTGACCCTGCCCTGGTCCCAACACTGGAATGGCAAAACTGTTCTGTCATGCCTGATTTTGTGTAAAACTGCATCAAACCCAGAGCTTTGTGCATGCTAGGCCAGCACTCTACCAACTGAGCAGCACACACCAGTCTAAGGGTTTTGTTTTCAAGTTGTTTTTCCTGTGGTCTTTGATCTTCTCCCTCCAGCGACTTCCAGCTGACTTCAAGTGATACCCGTGGCCCTGCCAGACCCCCTCAGTAACCAGTCTCCCTTTCCCTGCATCTTCTTCCTCTGTCTTTCTTGCAACACAGAAACACCACAACACAACACAACACAAAGGGTGTTTCTCTTTGTGTAGCACCAGGAATGACCCCTCCCCACTCCATCTCTCCTTGAACTTACCCAGTTTCTGGCAGGCTTCTTCTCATTACACACCTTTGTCTTTCAAGCTATCCCTTCCCCAAAGTCATTGCAGCCAGGATTTTCCTCCACAGCCCTTGACAAGATCTGGCTTCATTCTAGTCTGATGGTAGTCTGACCTCTGCTGTGGGTTGAGGCCTCTGGGCAGAGACCAGGTCTGCTGAGAAGAGCAGTGACTGGGCCCCTTGCTGCTCTGACTTCTTGATGGCTTTAGTGCACTGTGGCAGCCAAAGTCTTGGCAGGGGAGAGCCCTACAGTCGCTGGAACAAGGACAAGTCAAGGACAGCTGGTTGGATAATGGGGGAGGAAGATAAGAAAGGATAGCGAAAGGAAAGGGCACTGTGGCAGCCGTAAGTGGAGCCTTAGGAAGGCCACCCTCACCCAGGGCTCACAGTGGCTGGCTGGACAGGCATAGTTGAACCCTGGTGGATATGGCTGGGGGGGCATCATTTTGAGTGAGGAGGGGATCCCTCAGAGGAAGGCATCTTTTGAGGGTAACTGGCTACAAGCCCACCTACAGAGAGCAAAGGGGGTAAGCTGGCTAGGAGGAACTGCTGACTGCCACACTGGTGGTGCTGGGTGCAGAACAAGCCATCCCACCAGAGCCAGGAAGGGAGCCTTGTCCTTGTCCCATCTGCTGACAAAGCTCAGCATTGCACCAGAGCACAAAGGGGACAAGCTGCAGCCCCAGCTTTCCACACAGCAGGCGAGGAAGGGCTCGAGAAGTGACGCATTAGCAATGAGTGACACATTGGCAATGGGCATAATTCTCCTCTTTGTCCCCAACCTCAGCTCCTGTGCAGTAGCAGGACTTATAACTCTTTGTGGCAGGATACTGCTGGGCACCTTACAAGCCACAAATAGTGTCCTTCTTCTACGTGATGAGGCACATGGTTCCCATGACCACCATGTCTTTGTCACCACTGTGACTTCCCTCCTCCTCAAGCTCACTGGTGTTCCCATACAACAGTCTGTTGCCTACACACTACATGGAAGGTGAAACCCAATGGCTTCTGTATGAAATGGAACAGCTCAAGACTGGGGCGTTCCTTAGCAGTTACAAGTACATACCGCGCTCTCATGGGACCAGAGTTCAGTTCCCAGCACTCACATCTGGTGGCTCACCACTACCTGTAACCCCAGCACCAGGGATTTCAGACACCTGTGAGTTCATATTTGTCACACATACACACACACACACACACACACACACACACACACACACACACACACTTCCAGGTAAGCATACATGTACTCCATATGCTTACATTATTCCTATTCTTATATAGCAGACAAACAGAGAGCGGGTGTGTGAAAATGGCATTAGAAGTTGGGACATTGGCTTGGTGCTTACAGGCTCTTGGCTTCTTATCCAGATAACTGAATATAAGGGCTCACAGAGGTTTGCAAAAGAAACATGACTTTATTCAGTGCGAAGTGACAGGTCAGACCATAAAGGGACACAGTGTCAAGATTGACAGCACGCCACAGAGCAAGGGGACCCCAGGCCACAGCCTGCTGTCTCAATATGGAGTCTAAAGGAAAAAGGAGCTGGTTACTAAAGGGTGGTTCTCCATTTTGATTGACAGGTTAAATAATATATTCATTTTCTTCCACTGCACGTACCCCATCCCATAACGCATCTGATCATTTAATTATAGGCACGCCTAATTATGCATAGGCATGTGATGGTAAATAGGGGAATTTCCCCAAAAGTTCACTGGAAGGACACAGTTTGCCTTATTGCGCATGCACCCAAAACCAGTTCAGGCTGGATTGGCCCTTGTATTCCTCTTACCCAGATACATTGGGAATACACTTGAATAGAAACTGTCTAAATTTGATTGTTACCAGGGGTGAAGAAATCTATACTATTGTTCAGAGATGGGAGTGCATAGCTTAATGCAGGTGGGGGTTGCTGATATTGCTAGGTGCATTGTTTGGAAATGGGTGTGTGTGCAGAGCGTGTGCAGATGAAGGATCTAAAGCTGTCAAGTGCATATTGCAAGAGGAGGGTTGTGGGAAACTCAGTCCAAATACGGATCCGGGTTACAGAACCTTTCCTTTGCTTGCCTGCCTCAAACCTAGAGCCTCACACACACTACATGGGCATGCTGAGCGCAGTTTAGAAGTCAATACATGTCCTACTAAGCATTTGCTCTGTGTGTGTGTGTGTGTGTGTGTGTGTGTGTGTGTGTGTGTGTGTGATTTCCACCTCCTCAACATCAAACTCACTGGTTGAAATCCTCAATCCCTAAACATTAAGAGGTGATGATGTCAAGGGGAAGTGATAGTAATGGAGACTGAGCCTTGGAAAGGTGATTGTGTCATGGGCATGGAGCCTTGGGGAGGTGATTGGGTTATAAAACTGAAATTTTGTGGCTTGGTGGCCTTCTGAAAGAGACTCAGAGAGCCTCTTTATCCACCTGCCATGCAGGCAGCTGCTGACTCTGAGGAGCAGGCCCGCAGCAGGCGCTGAATCTGCCTGTGTCAGCCTTGAAATCCCCGCTCCCACACACTGTTACCTGTCAGCCACTCAGTTTATGAAATTCTGATATAACATCGAGGAGAGACTGAGACTTAGGACTGGTGCCTAAGTAAGCATGCACAGGGACCTCGGAGCTTCTGTTGAGCAGCTGTGTGACCTATTGAAAGAAGACCTGCATGGCTGGATAGATGCTGGGCGAGAACAGGCCACCCTCTGGAAGCAGGGAGCAAGGCCAGGCAGTGAAGGCAGGTCACTCCTCAAGAACTAGCGTTTTCTGTTTCACAGAAGCCAAAGCCTGGGAAATATTGTGGTCATGGACTTTAAGGGTGTGGGGAAATGGACAGTTCCGGGGCTTAATACTGGAGCTCGCACAGTTACAACAGGTGCCAAGAGTTTTTCTGATTGGTTGACTGAGGTGTGGGTCCAAAATGGCCTGCTGTGAAAGAGGCAGAGATGGCTGATATTCCTCGGCTTAGTGTTGACAGAGGGATTCAAAGGCTCAGGCAAACTGGAATGCCCAGTGGACTTTCTGTTTAAAACAAAGTTCTGCACAATGAGAGGCTCTGGGAGATGTGCCCTTTGCTCCAGCTATAGGCACTGATTGGTGAGAGGAGAGAACTGAAGAGCTGTCAGGGCCCCTCTCTGTGTGCCAGATCTTACTGTGGGAGATGCTGCAGCTCAAATGGGCAACTTTAAGGCAATGGGTATAATTGGACCCCAGAGAAGCAGAGGCCAAGGGGCAGCGTGGAATCACCAAAGGCAAGGTGATAGAATTTACAACAGTGGACCACGTAGACAAAGCTATGCTCAGAGCAGCCTGACTCCTGTAAACCCTTGGCACCAGCCAATTAATCACACCGCGCCCGGAAGTGAAATAGACAGGAAACCTGTTACGTTTTTGTGAGATAAACTCCTGAGGTATCGAATGAAAGATGATCTTGAATGAGACCAACAGAGAGCCACAGACCCTCGACTGATTTCCAGACTTGAGGCAGATCGTTGATGTGGAGTTAGTTCCTCAGGTGAAGAGAGGCACTTCACTACAATCACCGTTTGCTGTGGGTCTTTCTCCTACCCTTCTCCAAAGGTGCCTATGGCCCTGCACACTGGAGAAAAGAAAATAAACAATTAGACTTTAGGAGAGCACACTAGAGATTGTATCTGAACTGATAGTGAGACCAGGAGGTATCCCACAAAACACTGTGCCCCGCACCCCAGTTAAAGTAAGGGCTTCTGTAAGTCAGGTGAGTGGTGAATTTAAGCCAAATTCAACTCACAGTAGGCCCAGAGTGTCACTAAACTCATGCTGTGACTGTTCCCCAGCTCCAGAAAGTATAACTGAGACAGACATACTAAGAAGTTGGCAGACTTTTGGTCTCCTGACCTGCAGAATGGGGGCTATTGTGGTTGGAAGGCCAAATCAAGCCAGTGGAGTTGCCTCTACCAGGGAAAATAATGAGTCAATACTGCATCTCTCAAGGGATTACAGAACATAGTGTCACCATTACTTGAAAGATGCTGGGGTGGTGCATTGCGATGTTTCCTGCCCAGTCTTCCTTGAACTCTCACTTTGGGCCTCATGTTTCAAGCTACCAAGGAAGAGAACTCGTCAGGAGTGTTACCTAGTGGTGGATGCTGTGTGTTACAGTACCAAGCTGCCAGGCAAGGTGTGCCCACAGTACAGTAGGGGTATGACTGTCAAGGGGTAATTAATTGTTTTCAAACTGCATCCCTTGGCTGGGGAGGTTATAATCTCTATGGGGAAACCTACTACTGTTGTTCTGCTCAATGGACAATTGTCAAGCCACCTTCTAAATATTTATATTTATACAAGCAGCTTGGTACCACCATCAACTTTGATCACAGAAACTTTTTTTTTGCAATAGTCATTATTTAATGCAGACATTGATGACTGGCCAATACAGGGAATAGTGACTGTTGAGTCACTGGATATTCCAGCACACACAGGTACTCTTACACACACACACACACACACACACACACACACACACACACACACACCAAGGTTCAGGAGACATTGCAGAAGAAGGAGCAGAGCCAGAGGTTGGGGATGTGAGCTGTGAAGTGCCCTTTCCCAACACGACTCTTGAACTAATGAACTCTTTGCAGCTGTGGTAATTATTTGCACCAAATCTGCACAAGTTAGAACTCACCAACACTCCAGCATGGGTAGGGGGAGGTCTCATGAGACTCCATGCCTAGCTAAGGAACTACTAGCAGTTAGTGGAATGGGAGCAATTTCTCTTGAGTTAGCAGTATAGCCCCTACTAAGAAGCCTATGCTTCCATTCAAGACAGTCTCCTGCCTAACCTTCCGAGAATGGCCAAAAACTAGACAAAGAGAACTCAGAGTGGTTTGCTCCCCTACCAGCTGAAGACAGAGTGAGAAATTTCATCTTTGAGAAAGATAAGTGCTGTGGTAGCATGGATGTGCAAGCGTTATGATAGCATGCATGTTCAAGTGTCATGATAGTATAGATGTGCAAGTGCTATGATAGCATGCATGTACAAGGGTCATGATAGCATGGATGTTCAAGTGCCATGATAGCATGATGTTCAAGTGTCATGATAGCATGGATATTCAAGTGCCATGATAGCATGGATGTGCAAGTGCCATGATAGCATGGATGTGCAAGTGTCATGATAGCATGGATGTTCAAGTATCTCTAGAGTAAATTGACTCGATTGTTCTAGATATTGTCAATAGCACCATAAATGTTGGGACAGGCCATCTTAAAGTTCTGGGTCAGAGTCTGGATGGTAGTTAGGCTGGTGAGCTCCCCAGCTCTCCAGTACTCATGTCATATCTACCCCAGCTATGAACTGCTGGAGTGTGTGAAGGGGCCAGTCCTGAAGATTCAAAGCTGCAGGACCTCCATGACACAAGGCAACAACAGGATATCCAAGAGGAGTCCCCATGAGGATCCAATATTGATAGTGTAGCAGAAGCCAGGTGTCTAACCAGACCAATGCTCGTTGCAATGAATTTGCAAGAAAAGCTGTTTAGGCAAAAGGGTAAATACTGCGTGACACACCGCAGCTCTCATGTCAAGATTCTTTTGTTTTCTTTTGGTGAGGGGAGGTTGCAAGGGCAGGCTACAGATATTGAGGAACAAGGAGCTGTGTGGGGTTGGAGTGTGTGATGTGAAATTCACAAAGAATCAGTATGAAGTGGGAATTTCTGGTTTCTTTGAAGACTCAGTTGTGTCCTGTGATGTTTTTCTGAACACTGTCTTATGAGAGGATATATATGAGAGGATGTTTTGCTGAAGCAGACATGTGGGAGGATGTTTTGCTGAAGCAGACACATGGTGTTTTTCTGGAAGCTGCCTGGAAAAAGGACATGTGATGTTTGGAAAGGATATAAGTATAACCCAACAGTGGACAATGGTGTGTGGCGTTGGTTCACCTTGCCACTCTTTGCTGGTCTTCACTGGGCTTTGCTGATGCTGTTCTTCACTGATGACGCTGCAGCATTGGTTTACCTTGCCTACTTCAATGACTTCCTAGAGAGAAATTCCCCCAAAGAACTTGTCGTGATATTCCAGTGGCTTCTTGCCACTTCTGCAAGGACACAGGACAATTGGCAGAGCCCTGTGGTTTCTTCGGGGCTATATGTCGGTTGCTGATTCATGAACGGTATTTGTGAGCAGATCGAGTAACTGCTGTTGATTTGTGTGAACGGGGCTGCTGGTATCCTGACAACAAAGATTGGAATTGCCCCCCAAAGAACTAGTTCTAAACAGGTCTACATCCTCCTTTGCCCCACTAACCTTTTCTTTCCACTGCCTCTGGTGGGTGGTGGGCTAGAAGGGAGGCTATAGCATTTAAAAAAACCCTTATTAAAGTAGGTTCTGAAAAATCTAGCTTACACCACTTAAAAGTTCTTTCAACATGCCGTAACTACATCATATGGTTGTTTTATTATTTTTCTTCTATGAAGAACCTCCATACTGATTTCTACAGTGTCTGATATGACTTATATTCCCGCCGATGGTATATTGATAGATTTTTCCTCCTTGACAGCATTTGTTGTTCTTTTCTGATTTAGGGAAAAAAAAAGTTTTACTAATTCTTTGTGAATTTCCCATCACGTTACCCAATCCCACACATCTTCCCAAACTCTTCATTTTCACCCCCTTCCCTTGCAGTCTCCCCTACAAAAGAACAACAAGGAAGAAACAAACAAACAAACAAACAAACAAACATGCCTTTGTGGAAGCTGTAGCGTGTCACAGTGTGTCCCACAATACACCCTTTCGGTCCACACATTCTTACTTTCAAATGTTCATTGCAATGAGCCGTTGGTCTGGTTCAAGGCCTCTGGCTTCTGCTATACTATCAAAACTGGATCCTCAGAGTGATTCCTTTCAGATATCCTATTGCTGCCCTGTGTCATGGAGATCCTGCAGCTTTGGATCTATAGGACCAGACCCTCCATCCACTCCAACAGATCATACCTGGGGTAGATGTTGGGATGGGTTAACTCAGAGCCCTGGATCTGGGCCTCAGTGGTAGCTAAGTTGGTCAGCCTGCCAGCTCTCCAGCACATTCGCCACCAGCTCTCCAGAACTGCCTGGGCTAGCTCACCAAATATCATAGCCCTTAAGGGGCATAGCCAGCTCTCCCACTCTTGTGCCTTCAGGCTGACTTTCCTGGGTCCAGGCCACCAGAGCCAGCTCTCCTGTGCTTCCCAGGTGAGGTGCAGAGCCAGCTCTTCCAAGTGCCACAACCAGTGAGGGATGGGACCAGCTTTCCTCTGCTCCCCAGCAAGGGGCAGGGCCAGCTCAGCACAGCCCTTGGACACCAGCATGGCCCCAGCCAAGATACCCTTATGTGCAGGTCTGCCATCTCTCACTACTGCCTTTAAAGGCTCTTGGTGCTGCAGAGAAGCTGATGGAGAGTAATTCCACATCTGGGCAGGAAATAAGGCAGATTGGTCCAAGTCCATCCAGTCCAACATATCCAGATGGTGTGCTGATGGAGTGGAGAGGCTGGTAAAAACATGGACTATGTGACCTCTGACCTTTCAGCCATCTTCCCTTTCTCCAGTGGGAAGGTGGTCAGTCCAGTTTCAGAGGTGAACCAATACCTTCATGGAAGGGAGCGTGGACGTCGCACACCAGTAGGCATGGTGCTGGAGAAGTAGCCGACTGCTACATCTTGATTTGTAGACAGCAGGAATAGAGTTTTGTTGTTTTCTTGGTTTTAGCATTCTTCTGGCGTGAGATGGAGTCTGTATGAAGTTCTGGGTTACATTTCCCTGATGGCCAAGAGGAGTTGAGGAGTTCCCATATCATTCTTGGCATATGTATTTCTTCTTTGGAGAACAGCCCAGTTCATTTAACCATCTGTTGATTGAATTATTTAGTTTGGGTAATTTTTAAAAATTCTTTGCAGTCTCTAGATATTAATCCCCTAGATGGAGGTTCTCTTCACTCTGTTGGATGCTTGTCCAACCTGTTGACTGTTTTCTTTACTATGTGGGAGCTTCTTAATTTGATTTGATCCTATTTGGGACCTTTTGCTATTACTCCCTGGGTTGGTGAAGGACTTTTTTTTTTTTTTTTTACAAAGTCCTTGCTTATGTCTCTGCTTTTATCCAATATTTCACAACTTCCAGTCCTACATGATGACCTTTGATCTATTCTTATTTTTGTGAAAGGTGAGGACCTGAGATCTTTCCCTCTTTTGCATGTGGATATCCAGATTTCCCTGCACCGTCGCTGAAGAGGCTGCCCTCCCTCCAATGTATGTTCCTATACTTTTGTCCAAAATCAGATGGCTGTTGTAGAATGGGTTTCTTTCAGGTCCTATGTTCCGTTCCATTGATCTGCCTGTCTGTCTTTGTTCCAGCACCATGCTATTTTTATTACTATGGTTTTGTGCTGTCATTTGGGGGTCAGATATTGTGATGCTGTGAGCTTTGCCATTTTCTCTTGGATTGCTTTGGCTTTTCAGGGTCTTTCTAGAGATTTTCAGGATCTTTTCTGAGATTTAGTTCCTCCCCTATTTCTGTGAAGAACAGCACTGGAATCTATGGGAATTTTAGAGAATCTATATATCACCTTCAGCAACATGACCATTTTCCCAATCTTAATTCTAATTATCCATAAAGACAAGAGATCTTCCCACCTTCTAATGTAGCCTTCAACTTCTTGCTTTAAGTGTTTTTTAAGGTTTATATTATTTTTATTTGTGTGTGTGTGTGTGTGCATAATCATGCATGTGTGTGTGCACATAATGTGTGCCCAGAAGAGAGTGTCAGACTCTCTGGAGATTGAGTTACAGGCAGTTGTGAGCCGCATAGGTTCTAGGAACTGAACTGTCCTCTTCAAGAGCAGGAAGGGTTCATGACCCCTGACCCATCTCTTCAGCTCCCTCTTATTTTTTTTTAATAAATGATATTTGTTTGGGGTGTGTGTTTATGTGTGCATGTACATGCAGGTACGTGTATGTATTTGTATGTTGTGAGTGTATGTGTGTGTGTCTATGTGTGTGTGCGCAGGCACTTATGTGTGCCATCGTGTCAGAAGACAACTTGCAGGAGTTGATTCTCTTCCTTCAAGGGTCCTAAGGCTTGAACTCGGGCAGGCTTGTCAGCAGGTACCTTTCCCAGTTGAGCCATCTCCACGATTCTCTGCGTTGTTTTGAAGTCTTCACTCTAGAGGTCTTTGGCCTTTTATTTGTACTTATTTATGTGTATCTTAAAAGGCTATGGTGAATGGGATTGCTTTTTTCTTACATTGCTTGGTACTGGATGAATGCTGTTTTGTTAATTGAATTTAGTAATATTTTTTTTCTTCCCTTTCTACTTTACAAAATAGCTTGGTAGCTTGGTAAGCACTGGCGTCAGCTCTTCTTTGGAGGTCTGGTAGATCGTAGCAGTGAATTCATCCAGTCCTGGGCTTTGCTCTGTGGGAGGACGGCTGCTGTTTCAAAATCAGTGTTAATTTTATTCTTTTACTTTATTTTTTTATTTTTTGTTGAAAACAATATATTCTGATCACAGATTCCCCCGCTCCTCTCCACCTTCCCTCCCTCCCAACTTTATGCTAACATTCTCTCTGTGTAGAAATCAGAAAAAGAAACAACAGCAACAACAAAAAAAAACCCAAAGAGAAAGCACAAGAAACACACACACATACACACACACTCACACACAACCAGTAAGGGAAAAAAAAAGCCCAAACAAAGCAATTTGAGACAAAAAGTCTATGAAAATATCATTGAGTTCATTTTGTGTTGACCATTCACTGCTGGGCATGGGGCATACCCTTCAATGTGGCTTACGTACCCTGTGAGACTCCATTCAAGAAAACTAATTTCTCCTTTGCAAGCAGATGTCAGTTGGAGATAGCTTCTTGTGTCTAGCCTGAAGCTGTGCAGATCCTGTGCGTGCTGACAGTCTCGGTGTGTTCATTGCATGCTTCAGGCCTGTTGTGTCTGGAATACCTTGTTGCCTTGGTGTCTTCCCTCCCACTGGCTCTCACAATCTCTCCACCTCCTCCTCTTCCGATAGCTCTCTGAGTCCCGAGGTTTGAAGAAAACATTCTCTTTAGGACTGAGTGTTCCAAGGTCTCTCCTGTCTGCACATTGTCCAGCTATGGATCTCTGTTGGCTGCCCTCATTAGTGTTAGTTTTATATCTGTTTAAACTGTTTATATTGATTTGATTGGGTAAGTCATAGTGTCTTTGGATTCATCTATTTCTTCTAGGGTCCTCAGTTTGTTGGAATATATGTTTTTAAGATATTCTCTGGCCATTCTCTGGATCTCACTGGTATCTGCTTCATGCCCTTTTTCTTCCACTTCTGATTTTTATCAATCTGGGTCTTCTCTCTTTACATAGCTAGTTTGTCAGAGGGCTTGTCCATCTTATCTCTTTCAAAGAGCAAGCTTCTTTCCAACCATCTTTGTATTCTTCTTTTAGTCTTCAAATCACCAACTTCCACCTGGATCTTATTCACATTTCCATGTATTTGTTTTGTGCTTGGGTTCTTCCATTCCCTGCCAACACTTTGAGATCTATTTTGTGTAAATGTTTTGAGTTTTCTCTAATGTCTCAATGTAGTATAAACTTCCTTTTTAGGGTTGCCTTTGCTGTGTCCCAAAGGTGGCGGTAAGGTAAGTTTTCATTTTCATTTGATTCTAGGAATTAAAGTTTCCCCTCTGGCTTCTTCAATAGCTGACTAATCATTCACAAGTGCGCTGTTTAATGTCCATGTGTGTTTGTGTATAATTTCTGTAGTTTTTCTTGCAGCTGATTTCCACTTAATTTGATCCCATTTAATTCCACTTTAATTAATTTTGATAAGTCACACAGAAACTATTTCAATTTTTTTTATTTGTTCATGCTTCTTTTTTTTTTTTTTCCCAGACAGGGTTTCTCTGTATAGCCCTGGCTATCCTGGAACTCACTTTGTAGACCAGGCTGGCCTCGAACTCAGAAATCCACCTGCCTCTGCCTCCCTAGCCCGGCTGTTCATGCTTCATTTATGGCTGAAGATGTGATCTGCTTTAGAGAACACTCCACCGATTTGTAGGACATTTGGTTGTTCTGGGAACCCGGAGATTGTGTTATTTGCTGTTTCTAGCTGTGGTGCGGCTCAGCCCTGGCACACACCTTTAATCCAATAGCTTTCTGTTTGTTGCAAAGAGGATTAAATAAAGTCAACCATGGGTCAAGAGGTGGAGCAAGCAACCAGCTGACAGGGAGTGAACACAGGAAAAGACCACAGAGAGTGGGAGACAGTCAGGAGGACGATAGAGAGATGCACAGGAAGTAGAAAGGAGGGACATTGAATTGGAAGTTTTTTTGAGACAGTGAGGAAAAGGAGAGCTTGCGCTTCCTCTTGGGGTGACAGCTGAGGAGGAAGGTCAGCTGGGCGCGTCCTCAGCCTCTCTGAGCTAGCAGGCTTTCACCCCAGCATCTGGCTCCTGAGCCTTTATTAATAAAATTGAATTTTAAGATTGACTTAAGAACAACAGATGGTTGAAAAGAAGTGTGTTCTGTGTCTGATTAACGGAATCTCCTGGAGGCCTATTTAATTCATTGGATCTGTAGGGCGGGCCGTTTAACTCTAAAGTTTTTTTTTTTTTTTAAATTTTCATCTTTTTAAAATCCAAATAACCTATCCATTGATAAGAACCGGGCGCTGGGATCACTCAGCATTATATTGGGTCTGAAGCTATCTGTTCTTTTATGTTTGTTTACAAAATTGAACACACTGACATTCTGTGAGTACATATTTACTTTTGTATTTTCTTGATGGGTTATTTCATTTGTGAAAGTATTCTGACTTTCTTCATCTCTTCTGAATAACATTGACTTGAAATCTACCTTATCGGATGTGTGTATGGCTTCTCATGTTTGCTTTTGGCTTCCTCTTGGTTTAATGTTTTCTAGCCTTTTGCTTTTACCCTCTCTATGTGTCTTTCCAGTGATGTGTGTTTATCACAGACAAGCAACTGGTTCTCATTTTTAAAATCCAGCCAGCCAGCCTGCACCGCTAAATTGGAGATTTATGGCAGTTTGTATTTGTGTCTGTTATGGAGGGGTGCTTGCTGACTCCAGTGATTCTTGTTTGCTCTTTTTCTGGTTGGTTAAAATGCTATTTCTTTCTTTTATCTCTCCCTGATTTATCTAACTGTTTGCTGAATTACTGAACTGGATATGCTCTATTGTTTTCTAGTTTTCATTTATCCATGCATTCAATAAATCCATTCTTTCCTAAGTTCAGATGATCGTCTTCCTTCTTTCTCTGTGTATGAGATTCCTATAGCTGTCTTCCCAGTGTGGTAGAGTGGTCATGAGTTGTCTCTGTTTAGGTATATCTTGGAAAGTCTTCATTTCTCTATTGATTTTAAGAGATAGCCTTGCCATCTGTACAGTACTCCTGGTTGGCCGTGGTTCTATTTCATCCCCAGGTCAGAGAGCCAACATGGGGACTCTGACTCTTTCTCAGCATGGCTCGTTTAATCGTATGCTAAAAACCGGAGAAAGTGCCCAGAGTGGATCCATGGACCACCCAGGACCACTGTGAATCAGACATAAGTCAATACTTATCTATCACTTACCAAACAGCCTCCATGCTGTTTCCCTTTGTGTCAAAACACTGTCACAGAAGCAGTCTGTGGAGAAAGAGCTTATTTCACCCATAGTTCTAATTTAGAGATCATCATGGCCGAGAAGTCAGAGTGGGGAAAGCTAGAGAGAACATGTTCCGGTACATTCATAGCCAACAGCAGGACACAATGGATTAAAGCAGTGGTTCTCAACCTTCCTCATGCTGGAAGTTCCTCATGTCATGGTGAACCCCACCCATAAAATTATTCTCATTGTTATTTTATAATTGCAACTTTGCTACTGTTATGAATCATGATGTAAATATCTGCTTCACAGGATATTTGATAGGCAGCCCCCAAAGGGGTCACAACCCACAGGTTGAGAACTACTGGATTCACGGCTTCCCATGGCTCAGCTTATTCTCATCTTCTCATTCAATTCGTGAAGCAATACCTCTCACATTCAGGACGGGTCTTCCTGCCTCAGCGAGTCCAACTAAGAAAGCCTTTCCCAAGCATGCCCACCAGCCAGCCCAATCGAGACAGTCCCACACTGGGCTCCTTTTCCAGGTGACTCGGAAACTGTATCATCGACAGTTAAACCATCACAGCCTCCGTGCTGTCGATGAGTACAGAAGCTCTTTGGGGTCCTTGGGGACCGCCATGAATGCAGAACAATTATCCAGCAACCATCTAAAGCCTAGGCCTTCTGATCCCCCCGGTGGCACACCCACTGTTCTTCAATGGTCGCAGATGCCTTTGGGAAAGTCTGCACTGGCCTGCCCTTCAGTCACGTTACTCTGGGTCTCAGTTGACTTCATTTGAATAAGGAAAACGAAGAGGAGGCTGTGAGAACTCGAGGCAGACTTAAAACTCCAGCTGAGCTTTTGCTCTCGTACGTCCCACTGAAAGTGGGGCAGGGCCATGTGACCCGTGTCCTTTGCTCGTTTCTAGGGGTCATCAGTCTAAGCAGCTCCATGGGTCTGTGTAGCCAAAGTATTTGGATTCTATGTCTTTCCCTGTGGGATTCACACTGGATATGACCATTCTGTCTTCAACAGGAAGCAATGCTACTTGGCTCCTGCTACTCTGAGGCCCTGTCATTCCTTTTGACATCAGACCCCATCCATGCCAGTGGAAGTGTCTCCTTTGCCCAGGCCTGGGCTAAAAGTAAGGCATCTGGAGAGATTTTCAAAGGGATAGGTGCTTTGTGCACCTGAGTAGCTTTTAACTCCTTCGGAAAGGGACTGTCTTTGGAGCTGTCTTGGTCCATTTTCTGGTGGTATAAGCGAGACATGGGCATGAGATATACAAAGAAAAGAGGTTTATTTAGCTCCAAGTCCTGAAGGCTCAAGAGCAATGGTGCTTCCTTCTGCTCAGCTCTGTTGGGATCCTCAGGGTGGATATCAAGACAGGAAGCTGGGAATTCAGGGGCCAGTCCCCCTCTTTTCTTACAGTTCACTCTCATCAGAACTACCTGGGGTCTCTCACAAGTTACACTAATCCCTGCAGTGACCTAATTGCTTTCCACTAGGACACACCTCTTGAAACTCCACCCCTCACCTCTGTCATCAGAGGTGACATGTCTCTGTCTAGACATGAATGGATGGATGAAAAAGCAGATGCTAACCATAGCGGGAACCTTCCCATTGAGCACAGTTGGGGGCTGGGTGTGTGTGCACTTTCACATGATAAATCAGTCCAACTTTCCCACCCGGAGAAGCTGTCCAAGGGCACACGGGAAGAGCTCCAGCATTTCAGCTTCATTAACTCTCAGCCAGTGGTTCTTATCATGTGGGTCATAACCCCTTTCACAGGGGTCACCTAAAACCACTGGAACACACAGATATTTGCATTATGATTAATAACTGTAGCAAAATTACAGTTATGAAGTAGCAACAAAGTAATTTATGGCTAGGGGTCACCACTACATTAGGAAGTGTATTAAAGAGTCACAGCACTAGGAAGGTTGACAACATAGAGAACTGCTCTAGGTTACCACTAAGTTCTAGTGTGTTCCCCTGTCAAGATGCTGGATCAACTTTTGGCTGGTGATTTTCAGTGGCCCTTGGCTCCTGGTGTAATTCCTAATTCCCTTCCTTTGGTTATGGGTGGGTTCTGAAACATGCTTCTAAGCCACAGGCTATGACAATAGGTGAAGGGCAGTCACTTCTGTGGCTAGTTTATATAAGGTGGCATCTCCTGCCTTGCTAGCAGACCTTTCCTTCCCTTGTCTTCTCAACCTATAGTAACTTGTATTTTCTGGTATCCAGATTCCCGAGAGAAGCCTTCAACTAATGCCAACTAGCAGCAGGCCCTCTGCCCGCTAGCCTTCAGAGAGTGGAGTTATACTGCCATTCTGTGATTGGGAGGTGCATGGTCCCCAGTAAAAGCCTGTATGACACCCTTCCTCACCCTGTGGGGCGCTTTGATACAGAAGGCTCAGCTAAGACATGTTCAGGTTCCTGATTCTCAGAAATTGGTGTGTGAATGCATGTGCGTGTGTGTGTGTGTGCGTGTGTGTGTGTGTGTGTGTGTGTGTGTGTGTTGAGCCTTTGTGTGTGTGGTTATTTATGACACAGCAATAATTACACAAGCCAGTACATTAAATTGACACTCTCCAGTAAGTGCATCCATGCCAAAACATTTGCCCCGATCTAATGCTATATTTCTCTCATCTTGGTCTTTCTGCTCATGTACGTTGTCCCCAGGTCTCTCTCTGTCTCTGTCTCTGTCTCTGTCTCTGTCTCTCACACTCACAAACACATGCACACACACGCACACATGCACACATGCACACACTCTGTGCACACATACACACTTTTGTTTCTTCAAGTGGTTAGATCTTGGTGATGAGAGCATTGCCAACCCCTACCGCATGTTCATCTGGGACACAGCTGTGATTTAGTGGACACGGGGCTCGGGGGTAGTGAGTCTACTTCATAGCACCTGCCCCATAAGTGTATCTCAGGTGTTTGAAGTTAGGAAAAGCTAGTCGCTTCTGACATTAGAGCCAAGCTCCTGCTACAGCCAAAGGAGACTCAGTGAGAGTTAGAGCCTCAAGATCAGTTGCCTCATTGGTATGGTCATCAGGTGTTTCCACGCCAAGTCCCAGGACTCTGCTCTTCTCCAATCAATGGTGTGGTCATCAGGTGTTTCCACGCCAAGCCCCAGGACTCTGCTCTTCTCCAATCAATTACCCTTACTTTCACAGGAGAGACCTGTTGAGCCTGGGAATCCAATTGCTGTCGTTGAGCATCCTGCCTGATTAGATTGTGTGAGGACTTTGTACCACCAGCCCTGCAGCTGTAAGAAACGGGAACTTGGGGGAGCAGCAGCTGAAGTTGGCCAACTCGGAGCCTAGTGTGAGTGGGCTACATACATGGACGGACCAGTTTCTCTCTCCAGGAGCGTCAGTGTCAGAAGAATCCACACCGTTCCAGAGCTCCCGAAGTATCAGCCCTGCCAGAGCCGGCAGGTTCAAGCCGCTCCACCGTAGTCAACCGTGGGTGACAGTTGATGGATTCATCATGTTATCATTGCTGGTATGGATGGTGACTGTTCCCTCTTCCACACAGATGGGTGTGAGCAAGCAGTCTTCAAATCCTATTGAAATCTCAGTCCCGGTACCAAGTGATTGGTTCAGCTGGGATCCAATCAGGAAAGGAGAATTACGCAGGCTAGGCCATCTAATAATGTTTAGCCTGGAGAGGCAAGGTCATGACTAGGGATACACACCAGGGATATGAGAAACCCAGAAAGGGCAACTGAGCACTGCAGCTCTAGCTGAGATCTAGAGATTACAGGAGCCAGAGGCCATGGCTCACTAATGACAAGGAAATCATTGTGCAATCAGGGAATTTACCAGGACTGTGCCCTCTCCTGAAGCAGCTGTTCTCAAGCTTGCATCTTCCTTATTCCGAGTCTCCCTTCCCTCCGTAGTTTGAGACCTGAGGAGGAGACAGGGTCTGGACTGTGGCGGCCTTGCTTCAGGGTTGATGTTCTCTGTCTCTGGGTTGCCTTGTGATGTCTCAGTGCCTGACAGCTTCCAGTCTGGTAGGCCCAGCGAGGAGCCAGGGAGTGCTATATAGCTTATAGTGGTCCTTCTTGCCCAGCAACTCCATATGCCTTCATTAAATAACAGGTATCAGTCTGTTCCTATTCCCTGTCTCTGCTCTTTACCCAACTCCTCCTGGATTCCCCTCACCCTTCCAGGAGTACCCCTGCTGGCTTACAGGAACGTACTTCAGCCTAGGTAGCCACCAGGGGCACAGAAGGAACTGATGCTTTCTGCCCGGCAGTTTTGGTCTATAAAGTCCTATGGTATTGTCTCCTATGGGGGAGGAGGAGTCAGTATCTTCTACTTCTGGATTTGGCTGGGCTAGCATAGACCATACTAGACTCAGGATGTAGGGCTGCTTCTGGGAGTTGTTCCTCAGCTTTGAGGGCTTAGGTCTGATTCTGAGGGCAGAGCCATTTCCACCATCTTCTTCCTTCCATCTGTGCTGTAGATGGCCAACCACAACTGGGGTCAAGATAGTGTGACAGCCAACAAGTGACCTCTAGAGACCAACCAGGTGCTTCTAACTGTGGCACTACTTGCTAACCAGGGGACCTCAAGCAAATTGTCTAATCCCTCTGTGCCTTGTTCTTCTCATCTGTTTATTAAGGATAATAATACCCCACCTTGGGCTTAGTTACCCCAGTGTGACATATTTAAGCTATACAAAGCTGCGCTTACTCAGTCCACACTCGGGGCTGAGTCGTGGAGAGGGTCTTGAGAAACCAGAAGAGGGAGATAGCAAACCACCATGACTGTGGTGGTTTGAATATGCTTATTCCAGAGAGTAGCACTATTAGAAGGTGTGGCCTTGTTGGAGTGGGTGTGGCCTTGTTAGAGAAAGTGTGTCACCGTGGGTGTGGGCTTTAAGACCCTCGACCTACCTGCCTGGAAGTCTTCTAGCAGCCTTCAGATGAAGATGTAGAACTCTCAGCTCCTCCTGCACCATGCCTGCCAGGATGCTGCCATGCTCCTGCCTTGGTGATAATGGACTGAACCTCTGAACCTGTAAGCCAGCCCCAATTAAATGTTGTCCTTAGAAGAGCTCCCTTGGATATGGTGTCTCTTCACAGCATAAGTAAAACCCAAACTAAGATAGTGACCCAGGTGTCTCCAAGCCAGGACTTGCACTTGAAGCCATGACAATTGGGTTGAGGCTGGCACCCAGAATGGGCAGGCAGGGTTCAGCAAGGAGGGAGAATGGAGGCAGCTATGTCCAGCCAGGGACCACATTGTGAGGTTGACAAGAGATGTGTTGGTTCCCCCGATTGGGGAAACTGAGGTCTGTGTAGGGAACAAGCTATCCAAAATCCTGAGATATGGACATTTCTGATTTTAACATTGAGCCTAGGCCCCAGCTCCTATACAGGTAGTGCCGTCCCAAGTCCCCAGCTCCTGGTACGTCTGGCCACCTATGTCAGGCTTCGATGGTAACTCAAGGTAAAGTCCCCAGAGCACTGATATCCCCACTAGCAAGCTTGTCCCTTCTTGCTTTCTTTGCATGCTGGCTGGAGTCCCAGCCACTTGTGAAATGGCAAAAGCAGCTGCTGGTCACCCACACTGTCCCTGTGATCAGAAAGGCAGAGCCCTACCTGTGTCCACACAGTTGGAGTCAGAGATTGGGGCTTGAGTTAACATAGAAGGAAAGGTGTCCTAACCTCTGTCTGTCCCTTAGCTGCCTAAGGCAAAATGAGCAAAGAGACAGACAGACAGACAGACAGACAGTTATCAGAGCAGGCTGGCTAGCCTGGCTGGATACAAAGACACTGACTATGAAGACTGAATGGGCAGAAGCTGTCCCTTTTGAGAGGGACTGAGGAGCTACATTTGGAGCCCACAGCTCACCCTACCCTCAAGGGAAGCTGAGTCAACCAGATTGGGTCTGAAGAGCAAGGGGGGCTTGAAGTTGCCCTGCTTGCCCCTGGGTGACCTGTCTGCAGGCCACAGGCTGTCCTAGTGTGCTGTGCTAGTTTAAACTTCCAGAAACCTCTTTTTAAGCTTCCAAAAAGAAGGAGGTGGGGGGGGGGGAGGTAGGGAAGGCAGGCGTTGTTTTCGTGCCTCTCGCTTCATTTGCATGAGGTGAAAAATGTTTCCATAGAAACAACCAGAGTCTGTAATTTTTGAATAACGATTTCTGTGCCAAGCACAACCTGTCTTGTCTGGATGGGGAATTAAGTCTCACAGCGTTTCCCCATAACAATGGTAAAGTTGCCCCAGCTGGTAGAAGATAGAAAGAGGGT
>CACVCL010031100.1:0-36716 GCA_902729485.2 Mus minutoides
TCTGTCGCTCACTCAGCATCGCAGGGCATCATGGGGCAGGGCATCATGGGAGGCATTCCAGGTACCCTTTTCTCAACACTTTTCCCACACTGGCTCCTCACCAACACCTCTCCAAGGCTTTGAGGTGCCCACCACCCCAATTTCCCTTCTTGATCGGTTCTACTGTCTTCTTTTTTAAGATCAAAAGAGACACCGTCTCCTTGTATCACCCCCGGTTTCCTGGGCAACTCACCTAGAATTGTTCTAATGTGTTTACATCGCTTTTACCCAAGTGAAAATACCTTAATGAAAGGAATCTGGGGCATTTTATGACTTGCAAAATTACAGGAATTGATGCAAAACAGAGCTCAGGAGCCAAAGCAAATGTATATTCATTAAGGGACATTTGCAGTTACAGCGAGCTGAGTGGGCTTGTGTTCTCTGGTTGAACATGATAAAGGACTGTAGATTACCTCAGCATCATTTCAGACAAAGCCACTTAAGACACTAATTACACCACCAAGGAACTTGGCTCCCTCATCCCCAGAGTCTGACAAAGCCGGCTTTTTCCAAGGAATGTGCCTCGCTGTTTGTATGACCCCCCCCCCCTTGCCTCACAGAATTTAGTCAACCATGCCCCACAGAAAGTAGATTTCTGTAAGTCCACAAAGTCCCTGAAAATAGTCTACTGTAGGGCTACACAGTGAGTTCCAGGCCAGTCTAGGCTATATAAGACGCTGCCTGAAATGAAATGAAATGAAATGAAATGAAATAGAAGTTTGAGTATGGTTAGCATCTCCTTAACTTTAATCATGGATGTTGTGATGGTTAATCGTGATTGCCAATTTAACGGGACCTAGGATCACCTGAGTGACAAACCTCTGGGAATAACTATGTAGAAGTGTGTAGAAGTGTCTATGTTGGGTTAACTGAGGTTTGCAAGGCATACACCAGATGTGGGTGGACTGGGCGGTGACCCCAGAAGGAATAAAAGACAGGACAGGAGCTGAGTGCCAAGAATCCATCTCTGTTTCCTGACTGTGGATGCAATGTGACCAGCTGCCTCAGGCTCCTGCCCCATTTCTTCCCCACTGGGACGGTCTGTATCTTAGAACTGGGAACCAGAATGCCTTTCATTCATTCCTTAAGTAAAGTTTGTAAGCATTTGTTCACAGAAACAGGAAAAGTAACAAATATAGACGTAAGGTATTGGAATTTGAAGAGAAGCTGAATTTAATAGAATCTCACTTATCAAGAAATAGTAGCATTATTCCTCCCCCCCCCCCAATTATTTCCAGTAGCAAGTCACTCTTGGCATTCAAAGGCACATTAAGGAAACAAGGAGGATGCTTTAAGAAGCCTTTTGCTACACGCCACTCACGTTTCAAAGGGGATGAAAGATAGTTTACTCTGAGGCAAATAGGAGAGAGCATGGCCTGAGAACACGGATTTAGTTATTTGGATTCTTGGTTTTTATAACTGTTTAGATACTTAACTTCACCATACCAACCAATGACACTTCTAACAGCTACTGAAAGAAGCCTCTTATGGAGAAGCTGCTACTCCAGACATAGTTTCAACTCCAGACCTGGCTTCAACTCAACTGAAAACACAGTTTCAACTCTGGACAGTTTTAACACTACTCACAGTTTTAATCTCAGACACAATGTTTCTTCCGGTTCTAAGTCCCTCTACATCTTATTCTTGTGATGCTAAATTATACTTTGGAGGCCAAAAATGAAGAATCTGCATTTTTATTGGAAATAGTTTTATTTTTTAAATCTTTTAAAAGTGGAACTTGAGAAAACACGTTCTCAATATAAGCTCAAAAGACAATTTATCCACCATTTTGTGACTTGATGAAAATGACCTACCAATTCCCTATCACATAGCTAGCATAGTGGCTGTGGTCCCAGGCTATGGAAACAGATCCAGGTTCTAATTCTGACTTAGCTACTACCTGCTGTAACAGGATTTGGAAAGTACTTTCACTTCCTTGAGACTCAGGCCTTTCTTCCATGAAGTGGGTACAACCATAGTAAGTTAACAATACCACTTTAGTATAAAGCAAGATCATCAGAACAATACTTGGTACCATAGAATTCAGAGTTCACCAAAGTGATCAGGACTGGAAACATGTCTTTGGTTACAAACCTGGACCAACATTAATTATCTAAGGTGAGAAAACCTTTTAACTTCATTCTATTATTGCACAAAAATTATTAAACTTCTAATAAATCATGAGGATGGCTACTTAATACTTATTGATAACTTTGGGTAGAACTTTCTTACAGTGTGGGCTAGTGGGTCTTGAATGAAAGTAGGACTTACATGCACATATACATAGACATGTATATATATGCACATGTATATACATTACACAAGTACCTTCACATAATATAAATCTATATATCCAAAGGCGTGGTCCTGGATGGCAGTGCCAGCGTCATACAGTGTACAGAACCTGATTCCGTCTTTTGCTGACTCCCGGCTTGGAGAGACAAAGCAGGAAGAGCCTTTGGCAGCTCCAGAATCGGATGGCATGTGTCTCGCATTGGTGACTGTAACAGCTTCTGCAGCCTCGGTGCCAGCAGGACAGATTCCCATCAGTGGATGTTTTACTGATCCAAGTAAACACATGGCCCCGAGGCTTGTCCCTGAGGCTTGTCCATGAGGCTGCTGAGGGTGCCTCGAGGACATGGGGTCCTCTGTGGGCAGGTCAGAAGCACGGGCACAGTCAGGGCAGTTGGGTCATGACCCTATGGCAGCCTCAGGAGGAACCTTCTACCCATCTAGGTTGGGCCCTCCTCCCGTATACAGATATCTGGGTTACTGTTTGCTCCAGTTCTTCCTAGGCAAGCTGGTGTTTTAAATCTTTTAAGAGACATCATCCTAGCAAGCTCCAGACATGCTAAAAAAACCACCAGAGAATAGGGGACTTTCAATAACATATCTGTCTTCCAAAAAACAAAAACAAAACCCAAACTAAAAACAAAAATGAAACAAAACAAACAAACAAACAAATCCAAAAAAAGACCCAAACAAACAAAAGATAAAAAGCCCAGAAACATATTTTAAAATGGCTTCAGCCCATCGCCCATGTTTCTGGGAGAGTGACTGGGACTCCCACTGATGTTCTAAGTAGCTTTTCTCATCAGAGGGCAAAGCACACCAGAGCACGAAGCCCTGAGAAGTGGAGATGAATTAGGCTGAAGCACTGACCCACAGGAACTGAATCCACTGAGCAGTTCCATTTCCCAAGTGCTGGCTGGGTTACCATGCTTTAACAAACAAGTAACTATCTGCACCCAGACTATTACCCAAAGCAATTCTAAATCTTCACAATGCCGGGCTGTGCATCGCAGCGACAACCATCACATGGCTGGGTTCTGCTGGTGCCCTAGGATGTCCTTTAGACTACTAGCCTGCTTGAGTGAGGAATGTCCTTTGCTGATGGAGCGAGGTAAACACCTTAATTAATGCCGAGCCTCACTGTCTGGTGCTACAGTGACTACTAAAATGGCAGGTGCTAATTTAAAAATCTCAGCTATCATCATGCTGTGCAAGGAGGGGCTGTCAACTTCTTAGAGGAACTCTTCCCTCCCAGAGAAGATAGAAATATCCTCCTCTGCTGGCCTCTGCGACTCCCTGGCTAGAAAACAGACATTCTTGAAAGAAATGTAATTATTTATTTGGAGTTCTTTTTTTCCCCTCTTGATCTTCAGAAAATACCATTTGAAACTAAAGTCTGAGTCATCAAATAGTCTACCTCTTTCCAACTGAAATAAATACATCTTTGTTTCTGGTAGTCTCTGCTGATATTAAGGAATGTGTTCATTTTAGCCGTTCTAAGTGGTAACCATTTTTAAATGGGATATGATTACCTACACTACTCCTTACACTCACGCTGAAGTTAGCCACTGCCTGACTGTACTTACTGCTGGGTAGCTTTGCTTTCCTCTCTGACAGGCAGAGTCTGTTGATCTCAGCTTGCACTGACCACATCCTTCTTGTAGAAGACAGTGTGTACATGTCTTTAGCCAAGGATCCAGCCTGCCCTTTGGGAGCCTGGTGTGTGCAGGACAAATGTACTCTGTTGACTCAAGGCTCCTTCTCTGCTCTAAAATGGCAGCCAAGCCCTTGGTGCCCTGCCAGAAGGGTGTTTATGTTGAACTATCAGAATTAAGGGATACCTATGGGAAGGACCAATTCATTGAAGGCCCTGAAACTGGGGGCACAGAGAGGGAGAGAGAGAGAGAGAGATAAGAGAGCTTTGAGAGAAAAGGGTTACAGATAGAATACTCCTGAAGACCAGGAAAAGAGCAGGCGTCTGCATGCAGTTTTCCCCACTGGACATGACCTGGTATGGCAGCAGAGCCATGGCTGTCTTGAGATATGGCACTGAGTGCTTTTACAGCGCACACGGCTGTTTGTGTAAAGTAGGGAAGGCAGAGAGAGCTTGAGGGACTGGGAAGGGGATTTCTAGGTCAGCCGGGAGTCAGATTTAATTTGACCTTAAGAGTAATCTTAAGAGGTTTAAGTGTGTTTAAGAAGTGGGGCATTGCTTGCCAACGTATAATCATGGTTTGAAATGTGAGCCCACCCATCATGTCTCCTGGTGCTTAGAAGGCAGCAGAGTGTGACTGGGGACCAGAATAGGCTTCCCAGGGAAAGGCTTGCCTTGTGTTGCCCCCTGGATGGAGTTATGGGGTACCTGGAAGAGAGGGAGGAACTAGCATCTGTGGTGCTGATGCTGGAGAAGAGCATCAGATACAAAGAGGAGGTAGTTGTCTCCTTCTATGTACTCAGTAGGAAGCACTCACCACTGTGGGGTGTGGGGGATAGGCATGGGAGTGGGGAAGGGGATGCCTGGACCAGAAGGCCTGATAAGAAATGAGACAAAGCAGGAAGTAGCCATGAGATTAAGAACCACATCAGTCCTACCTATAACGTAAGGGACAAACAGGTGCTTTGATGGACCCAAAGCCTCGGGAAAATACTTAACCTCTTTGAACCCCAGTTATCCTACAAGATTGATGGAACAAAATGGTCTCTGTAGTGAGGATGTTATGATTCAGTGAAAGGACATGTGTAGGATAAAACAGTATCTTACACCTGGCCTATGGGGTATTCCTCACATCCTCCTTTGTTGCCACAGCAACAGAGGCAGCAGTGCTGTTTAGGGAGGAGTATGCCTGACCCAACTCAGCTGATCTGGCAGTAGCCCAGGCTGAGGGACTCTGACATCTTGTACAACAGGCTCTTAGGAAGGGTGGCTGTCATGAGGCCCACACTGCCATGCCTTGACCTTCAGAGAGGAGTCCTAACCCTGAAAACAGCTTAATGAGAACAGCTCAAATGCTTGTTTATTTCAGACCTTTGCTGCCTTGCTAATGCAAGGTGTCTGGCTCCCGGGAACAGAGGAGAGACCCTCCCAAAGAGGGAAAGGGGATTGATTCCCTCTTAGTCTGCAGAGGGATCTCCAACAGAGGGCAGGGCAGAGAATGATAATGGCCCCTCTTTCTGCCAGTCTCCTTCTTTCCCTTTTGGCTCAGATATGTGACTTTGAATCACTGGATTGCATCCTGCTGGGTGGGAAACTGCCTTTATAATTCAGAAAGTCAAGTCCATGGCCACGGGTACCTTATTGCTTGGCAGGGTAGCTCAGGGTCAATGGCAAGAATGTGTCCTTAGGTACAGGAAAGTACGCTTGGAATGTAGGGAAAGAGCTTTGAAATTCTTTATGTACTATCATGAACATGGCTGGATTGATTACTCTAGGCTGGTGGGGTCAAAAGGCGGCAATTACAGGGAGAAATTACTGCAGTGGGAGGAGGGATTGGCTGGACAAGTGGCGCTGGCTGAAAGGGCAAGTAGGAGATGGGCTGTAATGACTTATTGCAGAACGTGGGGCTCTGGGCTATGAAAGCAGCAAAGGGCGCAGAGCCGGCCCCAGTTTGTTTAACATTCCGTTTTCTGCTTAAAAATGGAAGGGAGAAAAGCTGGTCTTTAATTTGGGTATGAGGACACCCATATTTAAACACAAAAATAAGAACAAACCAGAAAGTCTTTTTAAAAGCGTATATTCAAAATCTTTTTGTTGTTGTTGTTCCCTATAGTAAGAAGATATTGGTTGCACGATGTTTGGATAAGTGTTGTAGCAATTAGTATGAGAGTGTTTAAAATCATGCCCACTTGAGGAAGACACTTGGAAAATAATATTTACGAAAGAGAAAGGCCACTTATTGGCTCGTATTAATCAATGCCTGACTTTCTTCCTTGCTAGTTGGCTAAAAAGTTCTATCACACTATAGAAGCATACAAGAATTAAATATGCTCACAGCACTCTATTTAAAGAAATGCCTTGTTTCTCCTTATTGCCGTACCAGTAACATGTTATGGCCTTCATTGAAAAAAAAAATCTATCTATCTATCTATCTATCTATCTATCTATCTATCTATCTGTCAATCATCTATCCATCCATTCATCTCTCCTGTATAATTATATGCTATATATAGTAATAAGAAATAACTACATATGAAGAAAATATTAATACTCCTATAAATTTAATACTTTCTATAAGGCAAATACTTTGGAAAATAAGCATTTCAATGATTGTCTCAAAAGGCTTATTTGATGGATCATAGAAAATGCCTATCTGTAGAATACCAAGCATTCCTGTATGGCACATTACAGATTTAAAAGCATCATTGAGCAACTGAGAAATACATTTCTCTTTGGAACAGAAGGGCCATAGATCACTTACATGATATCTGCCTTTAGCTGATCAGCCAGGGCTTTAAAACCCCTTCATTAGGGATGAGATGGCTTTGAAGCTGAAATCTGTCCTCAGGACCCATGGTAACAATCTCACTGGAGACTGGGAACAACTGGTTATTATTTTTTTGTAGATTGGAATGTGTGTAGTTTTGATGGCTTTGCCTGTTGGCTAGTTCAATTGTTTCATCTGGTTCTCACACTCCATTAAGCTCCTTCTCTCTCTTTGAAACAATTTCTATTTCTAGTGAAGGACTGTTCAGTTGTCAACTGTCACAAACACTCAATGGCTGATGGATGCCAGAGGATCCTAGGGCCCTGGAGGAAAAGTACAGACCCTTGCTGATTTCTGTCGACTCAGAGCCAACCTCATAGCCATCTCATGAAAGTAGTTATTATAATCCTGGCTTGAAAACTTGGGAGGTTCTGGTTTCTCATTAGTAACAACTCACCTGTGAGGCCCCTTTCAGAAATCTAACTGCACAAACACATTATCGCTGTGCTTCTATTTACATATGGTATGCCCCCTACAATTGTTTCATGTGTGTTACATGTGTATTAGAATATCTAGTTATATCTAATATATATGCTAATCTACTAAAGACTGAGTGAGTCAATGATGGTTTTGGATTTACAATTTGAAAACTGTGAGTTTGAGAGCACAAAAACATGTGATCACCTCTGAAGGACCTGGGAGGCCAAGTTATTAGCATCTCATTATTGATGTAGCTGTAGGTCAGTTTTTTATAACAGATGCCCAGAGTACTTTGCAGGATTTTGTAATGTTTTAATGTCTCTCCCTCTGATGTCTGGACTAAGAAGTGACATCATGTCACACCGTATCTGTCTTTCCTCACTTGCTGCCATTCTTCCTATATCTCTACTTATTTGCATATGTCCAAGTGAAATCCCTTGGGGTAGGAATTACATGTACATTATAATGCCCTTATAAATCTTCACTATTTGTGGGCACTGAATAAATATTAAAAAGCATAAATCATGGGAAAATGTTACTAATTTTTCTCATTATGGATCCAATCTACCCACTGGCTTCCTGTGATACAGAGAAAAGTTCTTTAGATTAGCATTAAACTCCACCCCCATCCCCCACCCTGAGAGCTAGTCACCAAGACATTCTGTTTCTTTGAAATTACATCTTATGAGCATATAGGACTCCAGTGGAGTCAGGGTTAGAGTCTTCAGGCGGACCTTGACCTTGAACACCTGCTTTCATGTCTTTGCTTGGGTTGCTCAACCCTGGGCCACATCCTTCATGAGGTTCTAAATTCACTGGGGAATCAGCTTCTCTCTGACATCACACACCATGATGACGGCACAAGTGCCGTGGACTTAAACAGTTTCTTGGTGTTCAATGTATTTCTTCTAGAACAAAGTGACATGTGGAAGACAGAGAGGGCTTTGTATAGCTCCTAGATAGAGGATAGAAATCCATTTCATTGAACAAAATTAAGAGTCCCGTTTGGACAGGAAAGATTGAATAGGTACTACTGTTCACTAAATAATAAGGCAGAAAACATTAACCAAATAAAGTGTATCCTTGTTAAAATATCGGAAACCCATTTTCTTTCGGTTAGCCCCTCACGGCATGTGCGAGCCCATGAAACATGTTTTCTGGTACCTGCTTATCAATAAGAAACTGCAGCATTGTTGAATGACTGCTTTAATTACTTTAGTTTCATCTGAAGGATGCTACAAATAAGGTTGTAGTACATCATTTAGAATATCCCTTCCTTAGATTTCCCTTTCCAGTTTCACGGTTTACCTCTTTTAGCCCAGATCCCTGGTCTATACAGACTCCATATAATTTCCTTCTTTCTTTAATCTTTTAAAGGTGTTTCTCCCAATTCCCACATCTGCAATTTAATTCTGTTCTCATCCTCAGCCTCCCAGCACCCTAGGCTCTCCTGAGCTTTTGAATTGTGTTGCTTTTATGTGAATCAGGCAGACAGCTTAAGGATGGAGACAGAAACCCTGTTGGAAACAATACATATGCTGTCCACAGATACTGTGCTCCTGGCTGGATCTTTTCAGTCCCAGCCCCAGGATGGCCATTGGAAAAGTGCTCTTTCTGGCTATTTCAGAGGTGAGAGTTCAGTGGCTTTCGCCTTTCCTTGGGCTGGCATAAGGCAGGTCCAGGATTTAGTATATGAGAAAGGTAGTGTCTTAAAACTTCATGATACAGCCCCTCTTCCCATGATCAGACACTACTAAAAGCTCCCTCTATCAAAAGTATATAATTGTAATATTATCAAGACTTTTGAATAAAAATACTATAACACTGAAAAACAAATTCTACTTACACAGAAAGGTTGAAACTCAAAACCACCCAAAGCATCCTTGCTGTGATTGCAACCTGCAGGAATCTCTTTAGAAACATCTTTACTGCATGTCTGCTAACACTAAGTGCACCCGGGGAGGCAGAAACAGTAACCAGGACACACGTCCACACTCAGAGGCTTGGGGGCTTTGGTGAAACCAGTAATAAATAATAAATAAATAAATAAATAAATAAACAAATAAATGGCGGATTTCCCCCCTTCTTTCACCATTTGTTATTCAATTAAGACATGCGGGCTCTCCTTAGTCACCTAGCTATTACCAAGCAATCATCCATTTATCATCTATTTATCTTCTATTGTGTATCTATGTAACATATATCTATCATCTAACAACCATCTATGTATCTGTGTGTGTATGTATGTATGTATGTATCATCATCATCTACCTATCATCTATCTATCTATCAATCTATCTATCTATCTATCTATCTATCTATCTATCTATCATCTACCTATTTATCCAATATATTCCTTTCTTTTTCTACTTACATATTATCTATCTATCTATCTATCTATCTATCTATCTATCTATCTATCTATCCATTCCTAATCTATATCTTCCTGTATAACCAAATGATCCATTGTCTCCATAAAACCCCATTACCTCGCCCTAGTTGGGGAATCTTTAAACTCCCATCCCCTTCAGCCGGGTCCTGCATAGCCTCTGCCCTAACCTCTCATTCTCTGAGCTCAGTGATCAGAATAGACAGCTTTATGGGCCTCACCTTCCCTTGCCATGCTTAGCCCTTGCTGCTCAGCCCTTGCTGGTGACCTTTACCCAGGTTTTCCCACCCCAGGTAGAGCCACCCCTACTTTAACCATGAGATGCCACTCACCCACATGTTCTGCTTCCTAAACACTGAAGGCCAGCATGTTCTAGGGCAGTCATAACCAATACCTAGGAAGGATGTTCTACTTAATATGGGCAGTGGGGCTTTGCACATCTACAAATTTGAATCCTGTAGGTGTAGATCTGAGGCCTACATTTAAATAGTCCTTAATGACATCAGCATAGCTAACACTTGTCTCAAGCTAGTCTCAAGTGTGGAAATCAGAATATAGTGTATATAGGAGAGACTTAAAGGAAAAATAGTTTTATGAAATCTTCCCCATGTTCTCCTTAAACTAAGATATTTGATAAAGCAAATATTAAAAATGTAATCAAAACCCATTCAAAATATAAACACTACTGTATATACTATTGTATTTTTCAGTTTTTATTTGTTTATTTCGGTTTTTCTAGACAGGGTTTCTCTGGGTAGCTGTCCTAGAACTTGTCCTGTAGATCAGGCTGGCCTTGAATTCAGAGATCTGTCAGCCTCTGCTTTCTTAATGCTGGTGTTAAAGGTGTATGCCACCACTGCTGGCTGGCTTTTCAGTACTTATCATAACTTTAAAACATGAATACCCCACAGATGCTGAGGATGGGACTTCAAGATGGAACCACTGTTCCTGAGGAAAACACAGGGTTCGCTTCCTAGTATTCCCTTTACAGGGCAACCCACAACCTTGCTTTATGGCTGCTTTTGCTCAAAGGCGCTTTTTAAGCATGCTCCAATGTTTCATTAAGATGGCACTCATAGCCAGCTGAGGCCTGAATCGAGTTTCTCTCATGCGAGCTTTCTTCATAGGTACACGCAGCCCTCTTGCACTTAGCAACACAGGATGGCATCTCAGCTCTGTGCTTATTTACTCCTGAGTGACTGCCATGGTGTTAAGAGTTACCATCATGGGTTGGGAGGAAGTTTTAGCAGGTGGATGAGCTGCAAACACAGAAGCTGTGATCATGCTGAGATTGTACTAGGGGTGCAACATGCTTGCCTCTCTGTGAATTGCTAGGAGACTGCTACCTTTTGTTTTTTTCTGCACCACACTGTAGCTTGCCCCTCTCTGTAAGTCAACAGGGGTGCTCTCTAAGGACCAAGGGCCAAGTGTAGTTGAAGTCAGGACATCAGTTTTGTATGGAGAACAGATGAATCAGACTTGCCCCAAGCACACTGTATTTAAATGGAGAATGGTACTTTGGGATGCTCATATCTGCTCTAAGGGAAACAACACCCAGAAGATCCCGAGTCTTAGAATAAATACCAAGAAGGAGAACACAGGGACAAATGAAGACACAAGGACCAAGTTTCCCTTACACACTGTTTTACGAAAACATATTTTGAAAAAGTAAAATTAAACTCTCAGATTGCAATCACACCTCAAATGAATACTGGCCGTATCGCTGCTTTTTATGTCTTTAGCACACATGTCTCTCTTTAGTTCCCAAACCTGAATGATTTCGGAGAGGAGCTGTGGATTGGAAAGTTTTTGTAAACTTAACTGTTTTGTATTTTGTTCTTCTTTTGTGGGAGAAATTGTGACTACAATGCTAGAAGTGGAGGCTGTCATCTTAGTGGCCCATGGAGAAAGGAAAAGTGAGAATCCACTGTGAGAAAAGCAAGAACACGCCACTCCAAGTCTTAAAGTGAAATTGGCCACAGAATTCCTGCTAATTTTTGTCCTCAATCTAAAAGACAATATACTTAGAATTTTTTTCCACATTTTTTTCTGATCATAAAAATAGATGACTCTTTGGAATCTTCAAAAAACATATAAATACACTAAGAAGATGATTTAAGTAGCCCATAACAGGTAAAACCCAGGTCTACTGATTTTTGAGAACTGATTATAGTGTCATTTGAAGTGGTTCTTCATAGGGAAATGCCAACTTAGATCTTGCTACAAAAGACAAATTTCTTTCCTTCTTCCTACTCATCTCCTGAGCAACAGCAACAAATCTATGGTTTGTTTCTCTCCTTGTTTCTTCCAGGGGCCTGTGGTTTGCTCTGACTAGGCCTTCCTTCACAAGGTAGGCCAGGGGATATTTCTATAGTAGCTGACCAGGTGATGAAGATGAGTTACTTCATGGCATTCTAGTGACTAAAATTCTCAGGAAGGGAGACTCAGGACACCTTTGCCCACTGGACACACATGGAATTATGGTTAGCAATGGCAGTTTCAGAGGAGACCACCTATTGGCTCACCCTGATTCTGCAAGAGGGGTATCAAAGTCCACTCTCCTATTTCTAATATTAGAGAAGCCTCATGTCTTCTAAAATTAATAAATATGAACATTTTGACTTCCTAAGACTTAATCACCACTAAAGCCCTTCTGATAGATTTCCTGCTTCAAAACTTTTTTTTTTTGAAATTCTTACATATAATTACTTCTTATAATTGGTGCACAGCTATTAAATGATGTAGAGCCAGCTCCCAAAGTTCCAAATGGATAAATATTAGCCTAATGTGCTCAATCACTCACTGGAGGCTCTGAGCCCTTTTCCTGCAAGGGAAAAATATTTGCCATAGATCACAGTTAGATTAACCATGGGCTCAGAACAGCTGACAGAGAAGCTGAAGTCCTTGTCAATGTCCTTGCGCTTCTGGGAAGAACCTCCTCCTCCTTCAAAGACAGGAAGAATGGCCTGGAGTGTTCTGTAGATGGTGGTGCTGAGCTGCAGAACCAAGTTGGGATATTGCTTTCTGAGACACAGAGAATCTCTTTGCATTCAACAACAACAACAAGAAGAACAACAAAATCAACAACAACAAAAAGACGGGTGCAGAGTACAGAGCACCCCTGATATCCTGTGTCCATGAGTCTATTCTTTCCTTGGATAGTTCTAGCACCACACTGGGCTGTTAAGATTACTGATGCTACTAATGATGAGAACTTTGCCCTTGGATGCTAATATAACCATCTGTGTTAATATTGGACAGACTATCTAATGGGTCTGACCTCAGAAAACTCAGAACATTGATCTAATAATCAAATACACTGCTTGGCCTCTTGAAGTTTTAATTGTCGTAAAAATGTTTGTGTTTCTAATCAGTTAGTATTTCAGTGTGGGATTCATAACTGTTACAGAAGAAACGTCCTCTCCATTTAGATAAAAGTCAATATGGATTTTTTTTAATAAAAAAAAGTATAGTAGAGGAGATATCCCTGACAGTTATATCACATCTGATGCATCCCAACCGTTAGTTCTAAGACCTGCATCCATGTGACTCTCTCTAGCTCCTTTGATAGGTGAGATGACTTCTGTGCATTACATCCCTTCATGTGCGCTGTGTGAGTGACCCTAGTGCCAGTGTGGCCAGAGGAAGAAGCCTCAACGGAATTCTGAATGCAAGGCAGACCAATGCGCCACTGAGCCGTCTCCAGTGCCTGGAAGGTGGGGCTGTGGTCCTCCATCCTGGGAGTTCTTGGCCTTTACTGTGCTCAGAATCTTCTATGAAGCTTTCATGGAGCACAGATATACAGATTTATCCAGCCTTTTCTGGTGGGTCTTGGTAGGATACAGGCATCTTCGTGATTCAAATATTTCTCTTGATGGCTTCTGCACATAGTGAATCCAGGTAGTTATTCTACTTAGTGGCCAGAGATTCAGTCAGGCAAAGAACTCCTGACAAATTACACCGTAGAGGTTGTGGGAAGAATGGCATACTTTTGTTAGTCAAGGGTTCAAAAGCTCCAAGGACTATTTCTGTAGGCTGAGTGTCCTAGACACCAAAGAAACTGATTTAAGCTACCTGGAATCAGAGGGTCTCTCTAAAACAAGGGTAAAGAAAGGACAACTCAGTTCCCATGGCCATTTTATCTAACAGAGGTCAATGGCTGCCCAGGAAAAACAGGACTCCACTCTTCTCCTAACACCTTCCCTGATCTTTGCACATTTCTTGATCTTCCAGGTAACAACCTTTTAGCTACTCAGCGTCTTCCTAGTCACAGATGCTCTAAGCAGTGGCCTGCCTCTGTTATTTACACAGTGGGAGAGAATGCGAGTTTGCCAGGCAACCTCACCTCAAAGCAGTGCACATGAAATGAAATTTTGGAGTACTTGGGAATAAATTTAGATTACTCCTAAGCGGCAGGTCTCCAGGCTTGCATGAGAAAAGCATTTCTCTGTGGAAATGTCTGTCTAGGGAAAGATGACAGGCCAGGTGGGAGCTGAACAGGGCTAAAAATCAGGCAGTGTGAAGGGGTTGACATCCTTGAGAGTCCAGTGTTATGGTGAAAATAGATATTAGATGTTTCTTGCCCCCATAAAAGACAAAGTGCAAGAGGCCTGAGCTTGGGTGGTAGCACGGTCAACATTTTAAACCAGCTATCCATGAGAATCATCTTTCTTACCACAGTAATGGACTGAGAACTGGGCTGGGACCACAGGGCTCCTCCTACCACAAGAGTTTAAAAGCAGGACACCAGTGTCTTCACCCAATACAGGGAAACATTATATGTATTTCTTATTCTTCTAATGCATGAGGGAAAGAGACGAGCAGGTGGACACAGAGGATATCACAGTGTCAAGTATACAATTTTGTCAATTCTTTTTCCAAATTGAAGACATTCCCTTGCCTTTCAAGGCCTGGATGTTAAGTAAATGTCATATTGGAGGTTGACATTCTGTTTTTATGGCTGAAAGGATTTGGGCAGGGGGTTCAGAAGATTCTATGCTACAGTATTAAACTGTTGGACGAGGGCAGACCTCTGCATTGTGCAGTTTCGCCAAATGCTCCAACACAGTGGGGAAGTGGGCCAAAATACTCCTTTTGTTTGCCCAAGTTTTCAATTTTCCATCACGTCCAATTTAAGAACACATCAAAAACAAGTTATTCTTCACATCTTCCTCCAAGATTCAAAGCTGTTTGATCATAACATGATTGTGGTTAATTTGAAATTGAGTGTTGGCTTTTGTAACTGGCCACAGCACAGACAGTGTTATGAATGAGTGTGTGCTACCTTGCCGGCAGATCACAAAGCCATGGAGGTGACCGGTATACACACATTTCAAGTGTACTTCAAAGTACAGGCTGAATACACTTCAGCTAAAAAAAAAAAAACCCAAGTCCAAAATGCTCCAACATCCAACTTTTTGAGTGCTGAAATAATGCTTATAGATCATTGGATTTCAAAACATTCTGGGTTAGGAATTTGAGGATTACAGATGCCCAAATGTTGAAGCCTATGCAAATATTCTCAAATCCCCAAATTCTTCAGTCTGAAACACTCTTGGCCCACATATTTTGGATAAAGGGTGATAGATCTAGATTGCACTTAACTCAATTTTGTTTATCTTTAAAGTTATTTTGGAAGCATAGAACACAAATCTGAACCTAAGTATTAAATTTAATAAATGTTATGCATTGCAAATGTGCAATTATTGCAGTCTTACGATAAAAGTCAAGCTCTCCATGTTCAGTCTCTCTAAGTAGCAAACACTGCTTCCTAGGTTGCTAACAGTTTGTGAGTGGACTGTGCATCTGGAGACCCCAACTAAAGACAATGTAAAAGCTTTCTAGCAATGGCAAGAGGCAGAACACGGGCAGGACCAACATTCATGTACATACTATGAAGACTCCTTGATGTCATCCTCATGAAACCCTACAATACCCTAGGGTTACTGAAACCACACACAGCCTGCAGGGAGATCCCACACCCTCTTCATGTGGCTTGTTGCTACATGGCCTGTTAGTTCCTCAGCAGGAAGTTATGGGAGAGAGTCATAACACAACACACAAAGTTTGGTAGCGGTGGGCCCTTTTCCAGCTGGCAAGACGCATGAATTGAATAGTTAGGAAAGACAGCTAGGTGCCTTTCCTGAAGCCCACCTTCTGAGGCAGGGGCATTATGATATCTGGTGTCTGTAATGTTCAACTTTGAAGGGGGATGGAAAGGAGTGATATCACAGCACGCACACACCACAGTGTCTGCTGTTCGTTCCAGGCTTCCTGTGAAGGATAAGCAGACGGCTGCCTCTTCCTCCATGTAGCAGTGGTGCTCTGGTTGAGGGTTGCTTCAATAAGACTCTTCTGTGTCCAGGTCAACATGGCAGGCAAGCCAGCTTTAAGTGTGTCCTCTTGGAAAGTCTGCAACTCAGTCTAGTCTCCACGGCCTTTATCTTTGCTTTGGGTCAACCTGCTTTTCCCAGCTGGGAGTGAGTACACATGGTATACTTTGCCTCCCCAGGGACTGAGGAAAAGAATTAGACTGTCCCTCCCGCTCTCTCTTCTGTAATCTTTTAAGCCATAGGTGGGTTCAATATCTGCTTCCAAACACATTTTCATCGACCACTATCTAGAAAAACTCGATGCACCATGACCTTTAAGTTAAACTGCTCTTTAATTAAACATCAAGAAGGCACAATTACTGAAAATCAATCCCTGCCATTTCCTAATGGTAGAGCAGTTTTCCATCTTAGAGCCCCCGTTCTTGTTGGCTACTTTAGGTTTCTTAGCTTCCCATTGTTATTAGTTGTTCTGCAGTTCTGCAGTTAGGACTTAATCTTTCCACGAAGACTGTCCTGGTGAAATATCTGATGTGTTCCTCTGGATCTCCGGGACTTGGGCTTAAAACCTCATAACCTAGAACTTAATAAAGGCACATCCTGTGCTCCAGAAACTATGCCAACAGAGCACCACGTCCAACCTGAACTAATGAGATGAACCAAATCAAACACCATTAAATTCATTAAAGGACAATGATATAGGCTTTACATACACATGTAAAGACCTAGATTCTTGGGACTGTTAATAATAAAATGCAAAACAAACCACGTTGAACATGAGGATCACAACTGGAGCACGGAGAACAACAGAAGCTAAGACCCTAATAACCCTAAAGACCAAGAAGTTTGAGGCTTTATAATGGTCAGCATAATTAATCATGTAAAATACCTTATGAGTTATTCTATATAAAATTCATTCACAGAGACAGTGTTCACTAAAGGTGCCTGAGTTAAACTTGTCCAAGGTACCACCATTGTGTGACTGTATCATGATGTGGGGAAATGGTATGTTTTATATATTGAGAATATGTTGTATGACACACATGTTTTGATCATATTATCCATTAATTGATTTATATATTCACTTTATCAATCATAGTCACACCCCCCTTCTCCCAGTACCCTCAAACACAACTCCTCCCTCCATCCCCCTTCCCTTCTCCTCTGAGAAGAGGGAGCTCCCCTGGGGTGGGGATCTAAATCTACCCTGGTATATCACTGTAGGATTGGGCACATCCTCTCCTACTGAGGCCAAATAAGATGGCCTAGTTAGGAGAACCTATTCCACAGACAGGCAACAGAGTCAGGGACAGCCCCTGCTCAGTTGTTGGGCACTCGCATGAAGACCAAGCTGCACATCAGCTACATATATGCTGGGGGCCTCGGTCCCGCCCTTTGGTTGGTGGTTCAATCTCTGGGAGCCCCCAAGTGTAGAAGTATATTTAGTTATCTTATTTAATCTGTACAGTGACCTATAATCCCAGGATATCTATTTTCCTGAAGGAATACTGGAGGTTTTGGTGAGTCAGGTAGCTGGCCAATACCATGCAGGTAATGAGTTTGATGCCACCTATACTTGCCCTGAAATCAAGAAATATCATGTCTTGCCATCTGAGTGAAAGTTACAGACTATCCTCTGGCAGAGAGTAAGTGATTATTGATTCATTAGTGAATAATTGCACAGAGTGAACGTGGTAGAGTCTGCTACCAAAGGCAGTATTCCTCAACTGCAGACAGAGATTCCTCCATGAGAAAAGTTCCTTCAAATCTCCCCTTTCCTTTATGAGTCTGTTCTGCTTCTTCACTGTGAATGTGCCTCACTTGAGTGTTGCTTCTTAGAAATGCTTTGTAATTCAACTTGAGATGGATAGAAGGAGAAGAAAGTGCGCGCCATGCCTACAGGACAGCAATGCTTAGGAGGTGTGAGGAGCAGAGGCCCGGAGAACTTCCTTATTCATTTCTCTTTGGGACTATTATAAAGCCTGGCTCTTTGAAGTAATCCTTTTCTGTTATTATCAATGTTGTTATTTGGGTGCTATCAATTTAATTAAAATGATATTTCTCCAGACTGCTGCTTCTGATTGGGGGGTGGGGTGGGGTGACGAGTAGCAGAAACCAGGTTAGCTTTCCCCCTGCAAACAAAATAAAACAGACAAAGCAACAGAGCTTTTTGGCTGTCAGGATTGCTACAGAGGAGGCAGTGACAGGCAGCATGCAGTGAGCTCTCCTGTTTGCTCTTGCTTCCTCAGGGGAGCTTCCAGGCTCTTACACTCTCCCCCTCCCCCACAGCCATACTCCTCCCACTTAAGGAACTCCGCAGGGTCACTGAATCTCTGAGATGGACAAAGGCAACTAGGAAGAACCGAAGACTAGAACTCCATGTGCAGGATGCAATTCTGGAGGGCAGAGAGCCACATTGAGAGGTCTCTGTAGGTCTCCATCACTTGAGTGAGAATACTCAAGCCAGGAGTCCTCCAAAAGGACACAAAGGAAGCCTGGCACTCAGCTGTGCCACACGCATTTGCACCACTCACACTAGTAATCTACAAGGTCTTCCAACACCTAGAATATGGAAAAATAGCTTTCAAAAATGAAGAACACTTTCTACCTGCCTGAAAAACTTGGCGGGAAGCTCTGCCCCCACACATAATATGAGTAGGGGACCTGGCCCTCACCGTAAGTAACTGCTCAGAACCTAATTAATGGAGTCTGGAGAGAAGAAAAGTATCTCTGATATAATACTCTATTCCACAGAAGAGGGAGAAAGAATACTTTAGAACTATGAAAGTACCCACCAGCAATGTTACTAAAATTCAGCTAGCCACCAGATACTGTGAAGAAGCCAGGAAACACAGACCTTAACTAACTGTCCTGGAAATGACTCAATGCAGGGAGCAAGCAAGGCGTTTAAATATCGCCAGAGACACGGACATGTCATTGTCATTAGGTCAGAAGGTCCAAGATTGTGGTGGTACCAAGTTTTCCAAAATTTATAGGTGCCTTGCTCACAATTAAGAATCACTATCTTTCCATTTTGGGAAAGATTGACAACATGATTCTAAAGAGTTTTGGGGGATGGCCAAACACTTGTAATATAGCAATCGTTTTGTTGTTTTAGAGTAAACTCTGCACTCCCGTTTAAGATTTATTAGAAGGTTGTGAGGTGCTGTAGTATGTGGTTGTGATACAAGAATGGGCAATAAAAACACCCGTCAGAAAGGACTCCGCGTTCATTAATAACCCCATTTGTAAACAACTGATTTTTATTTTTACACTAAAGTATTAAAGCAACTCCTTGGACACAGAACAGCCTTTATCACACTGTCAGAATCATTTGATATCTGTATGCAAATGTGTAAGCTTTGATTCATACCAATTAGGCCTAAAGGGATAATAGACCTACATACAACACCTTAAACTAAAACTTCCAACAGAAATCAGAAGTGAAAAGCATAGCCCATAGAAGAACAAACTCATAAACCAGCTTTCGTTAACATTAAAAACATCTGCTCTTTGAAAGACACAGTTGGGACACTAAAGTGACAGCCCTGTCAGGGGTGGGAGATATTTTCCTGTTTCTGATAAAGGACAGAAAACTGCACTGTGTAAATAGCTCCCAGAATCCACTAATGAATCCATCTAATTAACAACTGGGAGAGGATGGCAATGAACGCTTTCCCAAAGAAGATCTGAGGATGCCAAGCAAGCATATGGGAGGATGCTGACCTCGGTTGTTACTAAGATACGCAGGCGAGACGTACAGCATTTACTGGAGTACACTAACAGCATTGCTCAGTTTAAAGGATAAAGCATAGACCATGCATAGTGCTGCCTGAAGGGACGGGAACGTTGCTGATGGGAATGGAAACGGTGCGGCCATGCTGGGACAGTTTCCTAAAATGTTAAATGTAAATCTATCATATGGCTCAGCTATTCTATTCATAAGTATTTACCCAACAGACTTTAGTGTGCATGTTCATAAGGTGTATGTAGAATTGCACATGAATAATTTTAATAGTTTCATTTTTAATAGCCCCTGACTAGAAATGACTCAAATGGCCACCAATAGGTTAACAGTCTGGTAGAAAGGCTAACTAGCATGGAGGCACGTCTACAGCAGAGAGACAGCTATCTTATTGAGACTTGTCCCAACATGGATAACCTTCCTTGGTTCTCAATAAGATTATGCTGACTGTGGGAAGAGAGGCAAAATAAGAGCACACGCTATATCCTTCCACTTATATCCAAGTTCAGAGGGTGCAGAGCAATCTACCAAAGTCCGTGAGCGGTGGCCTGTGGGATAGAGAAAGCAATAAGATCAAGGGATTATAAAATGGCCCAAGCAGACTGGGGATCATAGCAAAGTCTGTCATCCTGACCAAGACAGTGGTTTCACTAACACACACACACACACACACACACACACACACACACACACACACACACAGAGAGAGAGAGAGAGAGAGAGAGAGAGAGAGAGAGAGAGAGAGAGAGAGAGAGAAACTTAGAAGGCTGGATAGACACTTCCAAGATGTGCAAGCCATCTGTAAAAGCTTCAAGATTATGTAACGCTTCAGTTTTCCTGGCTGCACTATCCACATCCCGACCAGTTGGAATGCTTTTCCAGGTTGCTGTGCTGCTGAGCCTAAGCTGTACCTGTTTAGTTAGTTCTAATCTCTGAGGTCTAAAACTTCCGCCCATGCAGCTTTGTCTGCTGAGACCCATGTTCCCGCAGCAGTGAGCATCCTTACAGTCCCATCCGTCCCCTCAACACAGCAGGGTCTCTGCTTCCTGACCCTCCCCTGACCTTGGATGTCCTATTAGAAATCCTCTCTTCCTGAAAATCTCCCCTTCAGACTTTTTCACTGTAAAACTTCCCACGAATCCAGTAGGTAGGCCTCCACAGCATGTTAGAAAACTCTATGTAAATTAATAAAGAGTGGTGATTATTATTAATAATTTATTTATTGTTGAGATTTTCATGAGTACTCCTCTACCCTCCAGTTCTAGCAGTTGCTCCCCAACTCCTTCTCAAATCCATGTCCTTTTATTCTTTGATGATTATTGCTATAATACACATATAAATTAATAAATGTAAAGTGCTGGGTTCATTAGTGTTGCTCCTATGTGGGTGCAGTATAATATGAAAGAAAGAGAACAGGAACGGCTAGGACATGGGACGAGGAAGACTGAATGCAGATTATGGAGGTGAGTTATGAAAGAGGATGGAAAGCTAATTATTTTCCTAGTTCTAATTCTCTCATACATTTTTTGTTGTTGTTGTTTTTCTGGTGGATAAGCGCTTGAAATGTATTTAATACTGAAAGTCTAAGTCCTAATGTGAGGCTCCACAGTGCCTGTCTTTCATTCTGAATGCCTAGTCTAACTGCTCAGAAGTCCACTGAGTTGTATAGTATAGACTTTGGGTCTGATCAATTTGTGTGTGTGATGTTTTGATTTATTTGCAAGTCTTTAAAGATAAAAGTATATAAACTAGAAAAAATGGCTCCCATGGCTCTGATATGTGGTCTCCCTCCTGCTCTACCTGATGTTAGATGGTAATAGCTTCTCTTAGCTATCTCTACCCGCTTCCCTGCCAGGATTGTCTGCGGGAGAACATTCAGAATGAGGACCCCACGCCTGAAGGACGTAATGGTGTTGGTTGTTAAAGTCTGCAATTTCTACATATCCTGGAGAAAATTGAAAGTTGTATTTTCTACTAAAACCAAACAGAACATTTGGCTACTGCCTGTGAGTGTAATATATAAAATTTAAAATATGTAACTAGCTTTCTTATTAAGTCTACACTTGTATCAAGAGTGGTCTCTTACTGCGGGAGGACACTGTTCTGAGAAATTCTTCCTCATCGTGCTTTAAGATAAAGAAATGATGAGATTAAAATGGCAATCTACCACATAAGTTTCCACAAATGTGGGGTTGGTACATCTTAGCCAGGCAAAGATGGAGCGCGGGTCTGATCTAATTTGGATTCCTCAAAGCAATTTTAAGGAAGCAACACTGTAAGCTGTGGAGGCTGGTTACACAGTCAGAATTTAGTAGCTGCCTACTTGGCATTTTATAGAGGCGCCTTGTCTAAGGTAAAATAAAATAACACAACTTTCTTTTATGAGTTTGGGAGGGGGAACGGACTTGTGAGATGTATTGCTTACAATCCATCATTCCTATGAATGTGTGTGCTGATCTCTAAAGGTCAAGAGAGGTGACAGGAACGGAGATAATCGCAGTAGAAGGATGTCAGCAGTCCTGAGACTGATTGCACAGCAGAGAACCCCTCCTCCAGGCGCCAAGGAAACCAGCTCAGTCTCTTCCTACTGCCCCACGTTCACTTGGGACAACTGGCATGTGCTATGCTGTTGTCACTTTTTTCTCCCCCTGGAGTCTCTTGGAACATGAGAACAGAAATGGGGGGTTGTTGATGGTTTACTATTCCCCACCCACATCTGGATGCTCAGCGTTTCCTTTAAACAATCCCTGCTTTTACCCATAGTTTCTTTTGAAATTATTATAAAATTACAAATAATTGAATCAGGCTCTTTTTAGTGCCATAATCAATTCTTGATAACAAACTACATTTTCAGGCAAAGGGACTGACTTGCTCTAACAAATGGGGTTTGAATGCACAGTATATAGCTATGTTGTGCCCTAGGTACTGAGGATGTGGGTGTCTGAGATGCAATGTGGCTGTTTCCTACGCATCTCAGATGAGCTCAGAGATCAGGGTTTCCAGATGCATTTCAAGTTGGTAGGTTTATTCCATTTTTCAAACTATCTTTATTCACACAGGGAGTGTACTTCAGAGAACCCATGCAGCTCTGAAGGGTGAGCACTTCCCAGCTCTCCGCAGTGGGTTGCTGGTGGGAAGCACATTTTGATAAAGCTGCTTATTCTTAGGGACAGCCATGGAAACTACTAGACCCATGATACCACCTGTCTTGTGCTCAGTTTACTGTGACTGCCTCTAGTAGATATTTAAGAATAATTCTGACATTTTGTGTTTTTCAAAATAGTCTAATTACCTGTACTAAAATATTTTAAAATTAACATTTCCTACTTTCAGCTATTCACGGAACGTTATAAAAAGAAATATAAATATCTTCCTGTTAGATATGCAAGGACACGTCTTTTATAGCAGAAAAGGTACAATCAGAAGATAGAAACCACTTCGAAGTTGGTGAGAAGATATATTTTTAGAACTCCAACCCCATATGTGGCTAGGGTGAGGCATAGGCTGTAGAAATTGTTGGACAGTGAAGAGTACCAGCCACTTTCCAAGATAATACAGATGGAATTCCCAGCACCCACATGGCAATGCACAACTGGCTTTAACTACAGCTGCAGGAGATCTGATGCTCCTTTCTGGCCTCTGTGTGCATTGTATGCCCATACATGCAGGAGAAAGACTCATACATATAAAACAAAACAAACAAACAAACAAACAAAAGAAAATATAGACAGCAAAAGCAAACAAAGACAAATGCCATGTCAGAAGCAGCAATCTTGAAGGGTGCTTGAGTGAGGAAAAGAAGTGCTTATACAGACAAAGGAGGGTTCTTCAGGCTTGAAGACAGAACACGATTTTGCTAAGGCTAGAGCCCAGTGCTTAACCAATGCTTAAGGACAGATTGTTGAACAGTGGTGGGTAGTAGCTGGGAAGGAAGGCAGGGGAGGAGGTGAAGGTATAGCTCAAAGGTGTGAAGTTTCAATTTGGGAAGATGAGGACTGTTCTCATGGTGGATGGATGGTCAGGGCTGAGGGATGGATGGTGGTCACTGTTGTAAACAATCTGCCTGCTCCTAATGTTACCAAGCTGCATCCATGAAAAGTTCAGATTGGTAACTTACACTTTGCATGAATTTAATCATGTTAAAATAATAAATGTAAGAACTCAGTATAAAATTACAAAACCTTTAATAGAAAACATAGGAAGTGTTTTTACTGACCTGGGATTTGTCAAACGTGGAAGACCTGATACTGAAGTTTGGGTGAAAAAGAAGAAACTCAATAAACTTAGTTCTTTTTCATATATAAACATAAGTTTTGCTCTGTGAGGTATACCATTTAAGATGAGAAACAAGACTATAGATCAGAAGAAGATATTTGCAAGTTGAATATATTACAAGGGGCTTACATACCGAAAATGCAGTGGTTCTGAATATGCCACAAGAAGAAACCAAACAAAAAACCTCCAGAAGTGCATATAAGGATAGCCGTTCACCAAAGGAGAAGTGGGGGGGGGGTTAGACAAGGGTCCTTACTGAAATGCAAATTATAATCAGAGTGAGAGACTAGTGCGTGCTGACTTGAACCAGAAGTCTTGACAATGTATGCCCCCAGGATACAAAGCAGCAAGGACCCCAAGGTAAGCCATGTAATAAAATCCAAAACTAGACAGAGTAGAGCTCCTTCCCCACCTCCATGGTCCCCTCCTTGGCCGACTTCTGAGGGAAGTCTCTGAGGAGACCTAATTTCACACTAATTCCTTTCCAGTCAGCACCCACAGTTCCCATTCCTCTCCTTCTCCTCCCTTTTTGCCATGGTTCTCAGGACTCTGTGACTCTACTTCCCATGCTGATAGTCAGTCTCCCCTGTAGAGGGTAAAGCACTCAAGGACAGACACCTCAGTTTTGCTTAGGACCCAGAAAGCACTGTGTATCCAACAAATGGCTGTGGGATAGGTTCATCTTCTCCTACATAAGGTATGTGCTGTTTTGATAGTGTGCCCTGAGAATCAGAGCCAGCCATTGGCTGTTGGTGATAGTGTGCCCTGTGAATCAGAGCCAGCCATTGGTTGTGGTGCTCACTCTTTTGCCACATCAATCTCATGTCCTCTCTACATGTCCTTGCATGGCCCTCGCCTCTCATGCCGAGATCCACAATTGCCTGTAGGGAGTCTAACACCTGCTTCAAAGAGTTTTTTTTTTTTTTTTTAATAAACATTGAAAGAGGTAAATACTTAACATTTCTTATAGCAAGTGGTACACACTTTGTTATAAAAATACTCCTCTTAATCTGGTTCTCTTGTTTACAAAGCTATAATAAAAGATTATCCTTCCTGGGCTACATTGAAAGTGAAAAAATAAAATTCCCAGTGAGGTGCATGTCCTAGACTCTTGCCACCTTAGCAAGCTAAAGGGACAGATGGAAGAAACCCTACAGAATTGGATGTGGTGAATCTTGTTTCTTTCTCCAACCTGTTCTTTTTGTTACTATGGTTACCATGGTGGGGGCTTTGCCTGATAAACTTCCATTCCCATTGTCAGCTTCATATTGATAATGCAAGTATCCACTCATAACCTTGCTACCTACAGCCCTTCCCTCGATACTGTTTTACTGTTTGCTCCTCTCACCCTCCCTGAGGCAGCCTTGGCCATCCAGCTTTGCTGATAGAAGTCCTATCTCTACCCCAAAACTAGGTAATATGAACCCCCTTTCCTCCCAAATGGAAGAGCCCCTTCAACCCCTCTGCCTCACATTTTCAATTCAAAACAGTCTATCCATAGCATTCACCCTTTCTTAAAGCAGTGCTCAGTAGTGAGGTGATGTAATGGCTTTCCCAGGATCATTTGAGAGACTGTGTCTGAAGAGTCTACCAATTGCTCTACATGACAGTGTCTGTCTCAGTCTCCATATCACAACACGGACACTCAGGAATTCAAATGTTGTGAGAACCAGTGTTTGATTGCTGAATTTTACCAGAGTCCTGGCTCACAGGACTGGACATTGGGCCAATGGGAACCATGTCCTTAGGAAGCAAGGATAAACAGTCCTGTGAATGTACTGTCAGGCCTGTATCCACAGACTCCTCCCATCACAACATCTGATGCCTAACACCCTCTGAAGCCTTCTCCAGGACAGCTATAGAATCCCGTAGCTGGGCCTCCTGGCCTGCTGGCCTGGCTTGACTCTTCCACATCTCAGCATCTCTGTCTGACCAGAACCTCCTTCTCATAGCCCCCTTCCCTGGATTCTAGCCTGCACACTTTATCTTCCCACTGGGTCCCCCTGGCCTCCTTAGCCTGTCCGTGCAGGGTCTTGTTCTGCAGTGAAGACCTGGCTAACAAATGTGGGGAATTTAGGACAAGGGCTGAGGAGACTGTGTAGCCAGCAAAGCCCTTGTAGAAGCATAAGGACCTGAGGTCAATCACCAGAGAGCTCATGAAAAGCCTGGCATGGTGGCACATGTGCTGAGTTCCTGTGTTGGGGAGACATAGATAGAGAGACCACTGAGGTTCATTGACCAGTTAGCTCTGACTAATTTATGGGTTCCAGGCCAAGAAAGAAACCTTGTCTCAAAATATCAACAACAAACAGACATCTACAAAGGTAGATGGCACTTGAGACACGTGGTTGACTTCTGGCCTCTTCATTTATGTCCACACACATGTAGCAGCATTCACATGTGTATACACACACACACACACACACACACACACACACACACACAAATAAAACAAGAAGGGATGAAGGGAGCAAAGAGGGAGGGAAACACAGAGAGGAGTGGGGAAGAGGGAGGGGGAGAGAGGGCCCAGAGGAGAGAGAGGCAGCACGCTAACCCTTCCAGTGTCCCGGGCGACATGCTTCATCTATTATTACACTTCAAATATGTGGTAAATGAGCAATAATTAGGAAAGAAGAGAAAATTATACCTTCAGAGAAAGCATTTAAAAAGTATCAGAAGTTCCATTGTCTAAGCCAAGGCCCTCCTCACATTTGTCTTAGAAACTCTTCAGGTCTGCATGGCTCCCGATGAGCAGCATGTGTTTGGTAGTTACAGAGCAATGTGGATACATTAGGTCTAAAAGCTATTGGCTTTTCAATATTATGATAAATTTCCAGTGGAATATAGTAGCATTGGCTTAAGAAATAACCCTCAGACAAGTGGCTGCAGGTCATTTACATATTTTAATGTCAGCAATAAAACTGGAGGTGGTTGAGCTTAGTAAATCCATGTGGCCATAAAAGAAGGACTGAGGCAAATTCCGAGGGAGCCATTCCAGCTAGGATCAATTGAGTCCTTCATGATGGCGCATTAAGGGAATGTCAGTGTGGCGAAGCTAAAGGACAGTGGTCACTGAAGTTAAGTGGTCCCTCGGGAGTTAACGAAAAATGTCTTTCTCCAATAGGATTAGGATGCTTTTTAAAATGTATAATACCATATGGACACTCAGGCATATGGATGGCTCAGAAACGCTCAGCATCAGGGTTATTTTTACATTTTCAACATAACAAATACACTAAACAGGTGTTTCCAAATGTCACACTTTGAACAGCAGTAATTTAATTAGCATAGAAACTCACTGTTCTTAGTTTCATTGAAATATTAGTGGAAAGGAGGTATTTTATGCGTGCTATGGTTCAACTCTATTTATAGCTAGTTTCAGGATATATATATATATATATATATATATATATATATATATATATATATATATTCTCTTTTTTGAGATTAGGCTCTCAGAGTCAGTGATGCAATCAGCAATCAGGAGCCACGCGGGGCCCTGGATCAGGCTGTGTCCTCTACTTTTATTGGGATCTGCATTTTGCTTTAGCATGGCCAGGGCTCTCCTTCAGTGGGTTCAAACACACAAAGAATCAAAGGCTTTGTCAGTTCCTGATTTGTCATGTGATTCAATCATACCACAACTGAGCATCTCCCCAAAGAACTCTGTTTCCTTCTAGAAGGACACATGCTTGTCCATGCTCATAGATGTTTTAGTTACAGTGGTTCAGACATGGGAACAGCTTTGCTGTCTATCAAATGACAACTGGATAATACAAATGTGGTACCTACACAGGATGGAATTTTAATCAGCTGTAAAGAAAAAAATAGAACTATGAAATATGCAGGCAAATGGGGGAACTGGTAAACATCATAGCAAGTGTAGCAATCCAGACAAGAAATACAAATATTGTATGTTCTAACTCATACTCGGACCTTAACAACAGATCTTTAGATTTGATTGTTTTATTGCCAGCACCTGTGGATACATGAGGCCTTGATAAGGACCATTGTTGGGGAGGAGGAAGAATGTAAAAGGGAGAACAGTAGAATACAGGTGACTTAAAAGGTTAAAAAACAAAAAAACAGGGATCGAGAGAAGGGGATTTAAGAGGGAAGAGGGTAGAAGGGTAGAACAGAGGAAGGCACTGTGGGTGGGAAAACTAACCTAAGGATGTTAGAAAAGCCAATGGAATCCTATTATTTTATAATATAGTTTAATGCAATTTTATATCACATTCATATAGAACAGTTTGAGTTACCTTATACAGGGTAAGTGATAGACCCAGAAGCCATAGTCTGCCAGCTAAAAAGCCTAGTGTCACATATATTGGCCACAGAATATGGAGACATCAAGCTGAGCCTGAAGGGAAGCTTCCTCCTTGCTGAGGAGCTTTGGTAAACTGGAAGGGGTTGGGGAGGCACCAAGAGTCTTACCCCGGTGTGAACCATGTAAATGTCAGTCATGACAAGCCTGGCAATGTCCATGGATGCAATAGTGGCATGGATACCGTAGGGGTAACTGCTTCCTGAGTCAATGATTCCATTTAAGGCCTGTTCCACAGGAGGAAACAGATGCCTGCTTCTCTCAATCTGGTCACAAACCCATGGTTGGTTGGTTTGCAGGACCCAGAGGTAAACTTACAGCTATCATTTTGCTAAATAGATATAGCCTTAAGCTGCTTCTAAGTGCAGACTATATCAGAGAAGTTTCTTTGCTCAGTGGATGGTAAAGAATGCAGAATCTCACAATTATTTTTTTCTCTGTCAAGATACAATTATTAACTATCTGTGGAGTACTCAGCCACAAAATGGGACACCTACATAGCACCCTCTCCTCCAAGGTCCATGGACCATTCTGGAAGGGAGAGGTGGAAAGATTGTAAGAAGTAGAGATATGAGAAGACCAGAGTGAAACTATCTTCAGGATATGACAGGAGGTCTACAACATGACCTCACAGTAGCTCTGGCTGCCTGCACAATTACATGGCTGCATGAGACTGTTATCTGATCAAGGCAGTTATCATTCTAGTATGGACTGAGAAGGGGTTCATGAGGGTCCACCCGTACCTGAGATGTTATGGATAATGGATGCCTCCTGAGGACAGTCAGTTCTGAGAAAGGTTATCATTGACCACATTGAAGCAGATAGCCCCACACCTAGCAATACATGGGTAGCATAAATTGCATTTGATTGGTTAGTATATTTTAACAAGAGGACACAAAGTTAGGTCAGTGGGGAGATAGGCATAGATGTGGAGAAGTAATGGAAAGCAGTTGGGGGTTTCAGAGACTATGTCCTGGACTGTTTCACCTCATCATTACAACACCTATGAGAGGCAGAGATCAATCTTACTACAAAAGGGAAGATGACTCCTGAACAATGACTCATCCAAAGTGTGTGTGTGGGGGGGGGGGTTCAGCCTCTAGAGCCCACTCCCTTATAAATGATGCTAGAAGGCCAGGAGTAGCAGGCAGCTAAGGCCCAGGTTTTGCTACCCAGAAAGCTACCGATGTAGGCTTCCTGAGGTTTGCTTATGTACCCTGAATTCATGGAAACTTAACCCTCAAGGAGATGATGTGGAGGACTTGAGGAATTTTAAGAGGTGGTTGAGTTCTGGGGGCTCTACCTTCAGAAACAGATTATCCTTATCAACACAAAGGGTTGGTTTGAGTAGGGGTGAGCTCATAATACTCTTTCACTCTTCTTCACCTCCTCTTTCGCACATGTAGGCACAGACATTTTTTTGGCCTACACAGGGGGGTGTAGCATGCCTGTGCTACCCAGCACAGTGGCCACTGGCTATGTGTGCCCTCAGGCACTAGAAATGTGAATTGTAAGTTGTGTTTAGTTAATGTTACGATTTATATTGTTAAATGTGACAAGTGTCTCCATTTTGAAGTTTGAGACAGTTATAAAGAATTTATAAAACCTTACAAGAACTGATTGTGCTTTATTTATTTAGAAAGAAAAAAAGCAGCAATCTGAAAACGTGCAGAGAAGGTGTCATCTGCTACTATCCTTCTGTCTACATGCTATTTTGTGAGAATCATTAGAAGTTTCTCACTTAACTGGAAATACAACTTTAATTATCTTAAATGAAATCATTTGCATTTAGGTTCTGTTGACATATGTTTTTATTTCTGTGCTAGAATGAATTTATCAGAGTTAATCAACTTTAAGATTGGGCATGGAAAAGGCATGCATCAATGTTGCTCTGTCCTTCCTCAGAACACTAAGGATGTAGTGAACCGTGGTCTGGATCAGAGCTGCCAACTGGAGGTAGTACATGGAATAGAGGTTTGTGGGGAAAATGCCACCTTTTGTTCCAAGTGTATGCCTGCTATATATTTTGGTATTTCATATTAAATAATGAGACTCAGGCTGGGTGATAGTCCAGGCAGGAAACAGGTTGTCACATAGACACAAGGAAGCCAGTTTGTAATCTTACCTCTGCAGAGCTGAAGACAGGCACATTCCTATGGTTCACTAGCTACCTAGCTCAGCCTACTTCCTGAGCCCTAGGTCCTATGGGAAGATCGTGTCTCAAAAACCAAGGTGGATTACCCCTGAGAAATGACACCCAGGGTTGACCTCTGGCCTCCATGTGCAGTGCAGGCACACACATATGCAAATGAACTTGAACACTCACATAAGCACACACACACACACAAACATAATAATAGAAATAAGAAGCCTCAATCATCTGGAGAGAGAGCAAAGTCTATAAAATCTCTAACAGAAGAAGCCAGAAATCCACTTGTTATTTAATTTATGATTTGATTGGCTTTCTTAAAACTCAAAACTCCTTCTGAACAAACCTCCAAATCTCTGTGTATTAATCTTCAAGCATTTTATAAAAGATACATTAAGAGAAAACTTAAGAGTGAGTAAAAAATAATCCTTCAAACATAAAAATTATCCAAATCATCACGGTATTTTAGATTTCTTTGGAAGACAGTAATCAATATTGTAAAATAGGCAAATATGTTAGAAAAGTTATTCCTAAAGAAAAAACACTCTTATTAAGTAGTAACACTTTACAGAGACTATTGATTGCAGTTAGCTTTGTGCATGGACTCCTGATTAGACAGCTCTCATGATGAGCTACAACCCAGCTCAGAATATGGGTGTTTGCAAAGTTATAAACAGAGATGACAAGCATCAGGATGATTTGAAAGATGGTCAAGTTTACATACATGAAGAAGAGGGGGGCTGGTGAGATGGCTCAGCGGGTAAGAGCACCCAACTGCTCTTCCGAAGGTGATGAGTTCAAATCCCAGCAACCACATGGTGGCTTACAACCACCCGTAACAAGATCTGACGCCCTCCTCTGGTGCGTCTGAAGTCAGCTACAGCGTACTTATGAAGAATAATAAGAAATGAATCCTTGGACTGGAGAGACCAACCGGAGCAAGCCAGGCTGTCCAGAGCGAGCGGAGCCGAACTGGGATGGCCGGAGCAAGCGGGGACGCTGGAGCTAGCAGAGCCGGAGCGAGTGGGGCCGAACGGGGACGGCCGGATTGAGCGGGGCCAAACCGGAGCAAGCGGAGCCGATCGGAGCGAGTGGGGCTGGCTGGAACAAGCGGGGGCCGTATGGGGGCGGCCGGGAGCAAGTGGGGCTGGCCGGAGCGAGTGGGGTCGAGCAGAGCGAGCGGGGTTGACCGGAACAAGGAAATTAAAAAAAAGAAAAAAAAAGAAGAGGAATTAACTTTGTGGCAATAAGGGTTTTTGTCTAAGTTTGGATTGTTGTGAGTACACATAGATTAAGACAGAGGCTCAATTTAGAAGACAGGAGTTGTGAGAGGAAGTAACAGACACCAGATGTTGGAAGTGAGACCATCAAACGTGGGAAACGGCTTCTGCAGGACCAACAGCAATGAACTGAAACTTCTAATATCTGACAAATAATTGGCTGGTAGCTTTTCCCAATGGAAACTGTTGGAAGATGGTTTTGTGTACCGTGTGTGTAGATGTTGATCGCTGTGCCCAGAGATCTGGTTGCAATCTGAGGACATTGGTATTGTCATGATTATTGGAGCATCTTCTGTATCACTGATGTCCCAAGATTGTTTTCCATCATCTCTGATCAGTTAGTAATGAGCTGATTTTAGCCTATGGCTGTGCAAAAGAGAATAGGGCTGGACTTCTGATCCCAATCAGCAGATTCCAAGGAGAGAAGGACACAGGGAAGAATAGAAGGACCAGGAGACCAGGGAGAGAAGGAAGAAGAGGTGAAGGACCAGAAGGATTCTCCATGAGCATATCAATGAAGTCACACATAGAAAGAGAAAACCAAGGCAAGACTCAGATGTAGGTAAAAGACCACATGGCTAGGAAGTAGGCAGCCGTAGAAGGGTAGAGTAGATGAGCATCTGCCTAGCATAGTGCCTGCAGCTTATTAATACATTTATTAACTCTCAGTGGCCTGCCATTACAGGAGCATAAGAGATGAAGGGGAAAACCCCCAGGAACTCATTTACAGGAAACCACATTCTAACCTGGGCCAAGTGAGGTGGGAAGTATGGTTCAGATGCTACTGTACTGATCCATTGTCATCTGTAAGGATCTCCAAGGAAGGTAAATGAAGGAAAAAAGAATTGTACCTCATGGGGCAGCCTGTCACTGAGGGGGAAGTCAAGGCAGCAGGAGCTCGAGGTTGGTCATGCTGGGCATCCAAGTCTGACGAGAGCAGTGGCAGCCTGCATGCTGTGTCTCAGATTGCTGCCTCTCTTTACAGTCTGGGATGCCCTGCCCAGGAAACCGGCCAGCTCAAAATTAAATTGGGTCTCCCATATCAATTAAGGCAATCAGGGTAATGCTCTACAGGTGTACCCAGAACCGATCTCCCAGGTGATTTTATATTCTGTCAATCTGACAATTAACATTAGTCACTACCTTACTTTCCAATAATATGATTCTACATTTTTTTCTTTATTACATTTACTTCCATATGGATGGATCCAAGTTCTTTCATAAGAAATAATAAGGAAGGGCTCTAGTCTCTTCTTGTCTGGACTTGCATAGCTAATGATGTATAAGATGCACCACAACCACCACTCCTGCTCTTAAGTAAGAAAGGTCTTTTCTCTACTCATATGAACAGCAGAGAACAATTTTGTGCTTCAAACAAAAAAGCTTTCACGCAGAGTGAACACCAACATGGCATATGATAATTCTCTTTCCTTCTGCTACTGTCCACTTGCAGACTGTGCCAGATCCCACAGGCTGAGGGAATTCTGTCAGCCTCAGACACCAGTCATCGTACATTTCTGATAGACTTGCTATAAGCCAGAGTTCCCGCATATCTTTCTTGAGTTTGACAACTTTACTAAGATGTCTCATGGAACTCAGAGAAACACTAAGATGCATTGACAATATTCCAAGATTATGAGATCCTTGGACCAGTGCAGAGGTGTGGTCTCATTTTGAATATACCACCTTTCTAGTCCTCTCCATGTACAATAGCCCTGACTTCACTCTGGTTTCTGTGGAGCTCATATCTGCCTACTTCCCAGATGTCAGTGGGGAGAGCTGAAGTCCCTAACCTTTAGTCTTTTAACCACTTGATCCTTTAGGCCACCATTCCAGGAGACTATTCAGGTACTCACCGCATCACCAGAAACTCTAGAGTTACCAACAGGGCTGGATGTGAGGTAAAACATTTGACTTTGGTCAGTTTGGAAATCTCAGTGCATTTTGAATGTTTGTGAGAGGAGCTTGGGACAAAGGCCAAATCAATTTCATATTACAAAACATAATTTATAGACTCAAGTTACGTATTCTGTAGACTTGAGTCACAGATTTCTTTAGCTCTTCTTTTCAGGACCTCACCCTCCATCACCGTTCTCCTCACAGACTCTGCATTTCCTGTTTAAAGGGAGGCACCAGGATGTCTATAATACCATGACCTAGAGAAGATAGATAGACCCAAGCAGAATATACTGATAACTGGTCTTAGCAACAAGTGGCGAACATTTTGTTGCTGTGGTGAAGAGATACTGAGCCCCTGTCCTCATCGTAAACCTTACATAATGAAGGCATGCCAGGACTTAGATGTGTACCCTAAACTGCAGCTGTTGCCAGTATAATACCATAGGGAGTTAGGTTATAAAGAGGTATTTAAACCCTCACCTAAAGAGTTTCAGACAGCTTTTGGCTGGCACTATTGTCTTCATGTTTTCTTGTTCAAGGACCCAGAACCAAGACACCATCTCAGAGGCATAGGGCACTCCTCCAAAGATACCAATACTTACAGCTTCATCTGTGCCATGACTTTTAGCTTCAAGAACCATGAGTGATAAGCTCCCAGCCTTTCTTTATCACCCTGCTGGAGGTATCGTGTTGCATCAGCACAAATGGGCTGAGATAGGAAGCATCCATATGTTCCCTTTCATAAATCAGAAAGCCGAGCAATTCAAGGTGATCAACACACAAAGAGGGAGGCAAAGAGAATATTCTCTTCCCCCTCTACATGTAAGAAGACTTTTCCTGAGAAAATAGAAATAGGCAAGTGTGGTAGCAGTGTGAAGGCTGTCTGGCTTTTGTTATGACTCCCAGGACTGGGCAAGAGGTGTCCGGTTGCCTTTTGGCTGTTTCTCAGACCACACCTCAGTCCTACCGTCCTTGAAGCTGGCATGGTTGTTTCTCAGACCACACCTCAGTCCTACCATCCTTGAAGCTGGCATGGCTGTTTCTCAGACCACACCTCAGTCCTACCGTCCTTGAAGCTGGCATTTGTGGGATTGCTGAGACCCCACGGTGAAGCAAAGTGTGATGCCCACATGCCTGTCAATTATGCCATCTTTGGTACTCAGCATTATCTGTTTTAGTTTCTTTCTAAAGCCCTGTGAAAACTAGAGATGGTGACATTTTCTGGCTGGAGGAATCGAGGTGTCCATGGGCAGATAGTGACAGCTCGGCCCCCAGACCACATTCTCAGGTCTCAGCTATTAAGGTCCCTTAAATGTATTTACCTTCTTAGAGGTGGTGTAACTCTGGGACCTGCCATTTTCTGACATTGGGAGGCTGCCAATAATAATACAGAATCCAACAGCAGATGACGGAAGGCAAAGACAATCAGAGTCAGTATTTCAGGAGTACGAGATTTGAGAGAAGAGATGTCATTGTCTGGCCCACTGTGGAGACGGGTGAAAATCTCTCTAGATATCAGTCATCCTCACAGTTCCTGAGCCAATGGTGGATGGAAATCTTGTTTATCATGTCTATTTAATAAATATAGATTCCTTTTTACTGTGAATGCTATGTTTCTTCATCTTAAAAGAGTGATTTAATGAGTAGCAATTTTATGTTCTCAAGGAAAGGGGCTGCCTCAAAGCTCCAACACAATGAATTGGCGGTGTTCTTTTTTTAAAAGGAGGAGCTACAGGGCCCCTCTGGGGTACTGAGGGCTCACAGGACCCTGTTTCTTGAACCCACACATAACGGTGGTTACCCAGAGAGACAACAGGAGGCTCACAGCCAACAAGTTGTCCTGGACTCTGCCATCTGTTGAAGGGGCAGTAGATGTTGTCCCAAGGCCACTTGTATCATCTAGGTCTTAGAAAGCCCCACATCTAGCTGGTCTAACTGACAACGGGGAGCCCATACTTAGGCAGGCCCCAGTCACATGTATTTTAAGTGTAAAGCCCAGCCAAGTCCGTTTTTGAAGAAACTCCATTTTGTGTGAGACCAGGGACTAAACTCCAATTCCAGGAAGAAAACTACAAAGTCCACTTGAGCGGACATCCCAACAGCAGGGTCAAGATACATGTGGCTAACTGAAGCCATCCTGCAGAGAATAGATGAACTAGCCATAGGTGGCTAACTGAAGCCATCCTGCAGAGAATAGATGAACTAGCCACAGGCATCCTGTCTTGTGGGTGGTTTTGCCCCTGTGTTCAGTTCCTGCAGATTATGCCAGAAATGCAGTTTTTAAAATACTCACTGGCCGACCCCTATGGAAATTCCTCAAGTTTGGTGTAGATACAGTAAACACCCTGTCCACCTAGACTGGGGACTGTCACTTTGACCCTGTCCCCCTAGACTGGGGGCTGTCACTTTGACCCTGCCCCCCTAGACTGGGGGCTGCCACTTTGACCCTGTCCCCCTAGACTGGGGGCTGTCACTTTGACCTTGTCCCCCTAGACTGGGGGCTGCCACTTTGACCCTGTCCCCCTAGACTGGGGGCTGCCACTTTGACCTACTACCATGGAGGGAGTCTGCCAGACTCAAGAGAAAAGTTAATTCCAAAAGCTCTTGGGAAAAGTTAATTCCTCCTGTTGACTCAGCCACCCTGTCCTGCTGGGCTTCTGGTTATAAGCCTGTCTGTCCCACACCCTAGCCACCCCTGAACAAAAAAAAAACCCACAAAACCAAGTTGATGTGATGGAACCAGCCACCTTACTATGAATCTGTTTATAAAATATCCATCATGGAAGAGGAGGTGTGAAGACTGTAAGAGCCAGTGGGCATGGGTACCAACACAGTCTTTTCTGGGCATGGCTGCCTGTAACACACGTGAACACATAGCATTTGTGACTACATGTATAGGACCTATACAAGATGAAACTAGTGAGAATCCTAAGGTGGACGAGCAAGGACTCATATGGCTGACAGCAAGAGGATGGAAACTTATGGCTGCTGAAGGGATGCGGGGTCAGTTTTCTGCAGGGATGTGTCCCTGAGAGGCTATGCATGTTCTCATAGATGGTCTTACAGAAGGCACACAAAGGCAGCACTAAGT
>CACVCL010031101.1:0-36704 GCA_902729485.2 Mus minutoides
ATATATATATATATATATATATATATATATATATATATATATATATAAATCTTATCTCAAAACACAATGTTGAAATTAATTGACATTGAATTTAGAGGAAAAAGAGGATGCAGTTTTTAAGAGTGTCTGGGGCTTACAATACAAGTAAAGGCAAACTAGCTAAAAATATCTATAAAGAGGAAGAAAACACATGCAAATGAAATGGTAAAGACAGCTAAAGAAACAAGGCATGAGAATGGATGAAGAACAAGAACAGTGAAGCAATTAAGACAAAGTTTCCAAAAGCGGGAATCAGAGCAGGAGAGGGAACATAAAACATATCAGAAAGAGAACATAGCCCCAGTCATTAATAAAAACATGAATATTTATAAGCTTGGAAAGATAAGTTTTCCAGAATGTGAAACCTGCCACGAAAAGGCAGTGAAGACCCAAATGTGCTGAGACCACGGCCTGGATCCCTGAGAGTGAAAAGGGATATTAAAAGGAAAAAAATAATGTGTGATCCCTTTGGAGGATCCTTCCTGATTTCACACCTGAAACCATCATGCGACTCGTTAAGGACCTTACATAGTGTAGCCATTTCCTGGTTGTGTTCTCTGAACTTGTATTCCTGAGCCGACTCTACACATGCTAACATCTGCATGAATAAAGCTCATTAAAGGACTAGGCTCTGGGAACTATGTAAATATAATTCATTCGGTCAGTAAGGTAAAACTCTAAAAACATATGCTCTCCAATTTCCATAAAAGCACCTGGTAATTCATGAGACTCCTGGCTTAGTTTCCTAAAGTTCAAAAGAAGCTAAGTATAGCTCCATAGTTTATTTTAGACATTAGAAATAATTAAAGTCAGGAGCCAGGCATAGGAGCCTATTATCACTATAAAAAAAATTTTAAGGGAGCTCATTAAATACCTTTTGTTGCACTGGCTGACAGTTAACAATGAAAACACAAGTACATATTTATGGTGTAAACAGAAGTTTGGAGAGAGGGGAGCTGCACCTGTGTTAAAGATTCCACAAGCCCAAATGGCTGAACTTTATGATTATGGCCAAAATATTAAAATGTCACAGAGCAGAGCCAAATAGTTTTAAAAGCCATCCATTGCATACATCTGGGCTTGACCTAATATCCTTGTGACTTTCAAGATCTTTAAATATATTCTTGAGCAAACAACTTCCATCAATCCAGAAGCTAAGAGTGTCTTCAGATAGCACCTGCAAATTCTAACAGAGCTGTCTCTGCTCAGCTGCCACCCACTATCCATGATCCCTACCAATGTGTTGGGCAAGTCCTTGATTCGTGACTTTCTCTCTGACTAGTAAAAGCTTATTAACCTCTTCCCCAGGGGAACACATCTTTCAAAAACAACCTGAATCCATGTTCCTCGGTCAGGGTCAGTCATGTTCAATTCAAAAACAAAAACCCTCCTACTCTTTTCTGGTGAGAGTTGTGTCTGTGCTGACAGATGTAACAAAGCTGTCCATCCACTGAACAGACAAACAAACAAAAACAAAAAACCCTTTGTCTCAAATCAGAAAGCACAAGCCACATAACATGCATATCTACAAGGTATATATTTTTTTCAATATAAACATATGCATATCCCTTCTACCAGCAAAATACATTTACATGGAGCAGAGGCGACTACTCGGCCCATTAGAGTTTATCTGTGAACAATCGTGCAGGAATGCGATGCCATGCCTAAAATTCTATCTAGTTTCAGACTGTTAGCTGAAACATTTCTGTACATGACGTCTGTTCTAAGCAGCTTTACTCCCCTTGGGTTTTCTAATAGATTTTAAAAAAAACAACCAAAGAACCAAAGAGTGTACAATGCTGTAAGCATACATTAGTTCTCTTCATCTTCTTATTTGCTCCTATTTCCTGTAAGAGGCCCAAGGAAGCCTGAGTCCTGTTCCCTTGGCCTTCTCTTCTGCAGAAGGCCATGAGGGTACACTTTCACTATGGCTGCTGCCATGCTACCCCAGAATCCCCTGAGGTAGATTCAGTTGGATGTGGATAGATGAGACCTAGACTTCTGGCCAGTGGCCTGCTGCCCAGTGCTGGCTTTCACTCCTCTCACAAGGGAAATGCTAAGCATTCAGTCAGCAAAAGACACACAGCACCCGGTGCCTGCTGAGTGCTGGACCGGCAATAGGTGACAGAAAAGCCTTCATTGGATTTGTGAGGCCACCACACAGGTGAAGTTGGGGCACCTGGAAGGGCTTTCCCTGCTTAAGTATACTTGACTACAGGTGCTGTAGAAGACATGGAAGCCAGTGGCACTCAATGGGTGTTCGGGACAACAGCATTTGAGTGATGTGGTTTGTCCTGGCAAATGTATCTAGCTTTGTGACACAGGAGACATGTACAGTTTCATGGGAAGTTTTCCAGGTTCCAAGGATTCTGTAAAAATGTGGGTGGTGATAAAATACATCTCACGGAGACTGAAGGAGAGAGGAGCACACGGCATGCCAAAGCTGACCTCTATTACCATTGCTATGTCTTTGGCCTGGCCATAACGACTGCTACTGGAGGCTTTATGGAGAGCTGGCCACTGACCAACCCAGAACCAAGCTGAGGATACCCTTAGCCATTCCTAGAGTCAATATGCACAGGATGACTGAATGCTGTGCCAGCAATTCAGGGCTTAGGGGCCTGCTATCCAGGTGGGCAGGCTCAGCACACATCAGAGGCTTAGGTTGTAAGTAGACAGGAGGCATTCTAGATTGGAGTGAGCATCAGAATGCACACACAGTACAGTGGGAAAGACTTACAGTATCTGAGCTTACCAGAGATTTGGAGAGGTTCTGCAGGTCTAACATTTCTGTGTGTGCCCTCCTTATGACAGGCAGCATACACACTTAGAAAGCCTTCATTTAAGTGTGTGTTTACTCCCTCACGAAAGTAGCAATAAAGAGTCAGAAACATGGCAGTGTGTGTCCCAGCATGCCTTGGCCCTTGGGCCTGTCCAGGCTAGAGGGAAGGGCTGAGAAACAGGGGCAGGAAGCTCCTGCAGAGGCTGTGGGCTATACCTGACATGATGAAGGGATAAGGTGTAAAACGTCACTCAGAAAGGCATGACCTGGCCCTTAGTGTGCTTCTCTGTCACTTACTAAGTCCCTACATCCTCAGCAAAGTCCCCAGAGATTGCTCCTTCTGGCCCTTCTCCAGGTGGGCAGGACTGAGCCATGATGACAGGAACCACTGTAGACCTTGCCTGGCCTTCCCACACACAGCTGCTGGTTTTGCATATGAAAAGTGAAATTGTTTCTAAGTGGAATTTCAAAACAGAGTTTTGCACAATGGAAGACATTTGTGTCTGAACAGGAAGACTCTTCAATGAGAAACAGCACAAAGCCCCCTTATTCAGAAGGGCTCAGCCTGCCCAAGGATGAGCACAGAGAGGACGGGCAGCCTCACCTTGTTCATCCACCTTTTGTTCCCTGCTGTCTCAGAACCCCAAACTGTCCTTACAGGAAAATAGAATAAAAGGGCCTGCTGAGCCTGTTTGAGTTATCTGGAAAACAATAGGTTCCACGTAATCACCCCAGAGTCACTGTTGGGAATTCTTTTGTGACTAGCTGGTACCCAGGGAAATTTATATATAGTCATTTTATCAACCCTGTTCCTTTAGAGAACCCTGCCTGACTAATAAGATTACAAACAGCGAGTGAACAAAAGGTATGTGCATATCTGTGTACAAAGGCCCAGTCGTGCACATGGGCACACACATATGCAGACTGTTAGACATGACCCTTGGTACACAAGCCCTCCAAATAGAGTTCACCATGAACAGGAGGCAGCCCCTCTGTGATTTGTCTGGACAGCCTCATTTTCAGGTTCCTGTCTGTCTCTGGTCTCTTTTCAGGTGTTTCTCTATTCCAGGCTCTTCTGCCTCCTCAAACTTGCCCTGGGTGAATAGGGGCTTGTGATACGCCATTTCAAACACTGCTGTTGACCCACCCAAGCAGTCCCCCTCCCTCCACCTCTCTAACCCTTCCTTCCGTGGACCTTCACATGCTCCAGGGTCATGCTGTGGCTCTGTTTGTAATTGCCAGCTCGTTCCATCCTGCCTGGTACAGATGTGGACTCCTGGTCCCATGAGTCCACTGTATTAGTGCCTCTCTCTTATCTCTAGGGACCATGCTAGGCATGCATCCACCCCCTAAGATCACCTTAGTAGATGACTTTAGTTCTAAAAAGTGTCTGGTGTCAGCCCTACTTCATTGCTTGCAATCTTTCCCAATGCTATTTAGACATCTCTGAACTACAAGGCTCTGGCAGAAGGAGCTGACTGCTGAGCTATACGGAGTGGATCTGTTGGGTGAAGGACTTGGGAGGCAGCGGGTCAGCTCAGCTTCATCTCTGCATCAGGTTGGCTCTCTGCCTTGTGTCTACAGCAGGCTTTTCCCTTCATGCCTTGTCTTACTGAGAAGACATCATTGGCTAAAAATTCTCATGGAAGCCTTGCTCCAAACAGAGCATCCACAGGCACTGGAAGACCTAAAGGTTCTCTCTGTATCACGACGTGCTCTACTCTGAGAAAAAGGCATTCAGAGGATCCCCAGAGCTCTAAAGGCTCCCTGAATCCAGATCTTCTACTCCACACTTCTTAGTGCAGATGAAGGACATCTTAATTGAGAAGTGCTCTTTACATCCTCAAATATCAGATTCCTTAGGAGGGGAAAGAGGTTTGTTTTTTATTGTTGTTTTTAGTGTGTGTGAGTGTGTAATGGACACATGTATATATGGGTGTTTGTATATAGGTGGATGCACAAATGTCTGTGTGAGTGCATATGCATGCGCATACGTGGGGAAGCCCTGGGTTGACATCAAGAATATACTTTGATCATTGCTATTTTATTCATTGAATCAGTGTACTGGCTGGTTTTGTGCCACTTGACACAACCTAGAGTCATCAGAGAGGATGGAGCCACAGTTGAGGAAATGCCTTGTGAGGCATTTGAGATCCAACTATAAGGCATTTTCTCAATTAGTCATCAAGGGGAGAGGGTTCAGCTCATTGTGGGTGGTGCCAATCCTTGACTAGTAGTTCTGGGTTCTACAAGAAAGCAGACTGAGCAAACCCTGGGATGCAAGCCAGCCAGTTAGCAGCATCCCTCCCTGGCTTCTGCATCAGCTCCTGCCTTTAGGTTCCTGTCCTGCTTTGAGTTCCTGTCCAGACTTCCTTCAATGATGAACATCAATATGGAAGTATAAGCCAAATAAACCCATTTCTCCCAACTTGCTGTTTGGTCTTGGTGTTCCATCGCAGTAGTAGAAACCCTAACTAAAGCAGATTGGTAACAGCATAGTGTGGTATTGCTGTGACAGACTTGACCGTGTTTGGGGGAGGATTGTAGAACTTTAGAAGTTTGGGTTAGAAGTACCAATGAGTGTTAAGAGCTCAGCGGGATGTTCTTTGGGAGCATGGAGGCTAATGTTAAGAGCAGTGCAGACAATGGAGGCCTGGCTTGCGAAGTTTCAAAGGGAAACTTACAGACTCTATCATGGCTATTTGCCATTTTGAATTAAGATTCATTCTATCATTCTGGTCATCGGAGGCTGAACAGTCAGTCATCCATGATTAACAAGAGACTGGTACCACTGAAGTGAGACCTTTGCATTGCTGGGTCAATTGATGCTGGTCAGCTGGAACTAAGAAATTGGGGGTGATTGAGAAGAGACCAGCATGACTGAGGTGAAATCTTCTGGGAAGTGTTTCCTGAGAGCACAGAGAAGCTGTGTTCCAGAACTGGCCAAGGTTGTATCTCATACTGACAGTCGAAATTGGTAGGGTAAAAGTCACTCAGGTGGTACTGGTTTTAAGGCATGAAGAAGTCATGGAGAGCAGCTGAGGCTTGGCACTATTCGAGGACAGGAAAGGCCACTAGAGAAGGTGCAACTTCAGGGGCAGTTGAAGGCCCAAGAATGAAGGGTTTTTGCTGAGGCTTGACACCAAGAAGAGAGACTATAAGAGGCTATCGGTCAAGGTGCAGCCCAGTTGCAGCAAAAGATCACAGATATTTGGAGATTCCAGTATCATGGGATGATCACTAAGAGCAGCAGCAGCAATGGAGTGAAGCCAGCTTGAGCCTAGAAGACAAGCTGTGTGCTACAGAAGGTAAAGCCAGAGAAATGACCAAAACCCTTTGGAGGAGTTCAAAAGATCGTGAGTGGATCCCAGACATTGGATAGTTGGAATGTGGTTTTGATTTAATTTAATAGTGACTGTGCCCTGATTTTTCTCTCTTGAGGAAAGAAAGTACTCAGTCTATTTTTGATTTTACTAGAGCTCACCATTGAGAGACTTTGAATTTTAAAAGACATTGTATTTTAAAAGAAATTAGCTCATTTAAAGGGACTGAAATGTGAATGTGCTTAAATTTGTAATGACTGTGGGACTTTTAAAGTCATTCATGTTTTTAATGTGAGATCTAGGGGGATGAGTTAGAAAGGAAGGGTTGTGGCTTAATAGTGGCATATGCATATGTATCAAGTTGACAAGGGTCAGTTATACTGACTGGCTTTGTGTCACCTTGACAGAAGGTAGAGTCATCAAGAGGAAGAAGTCTCAGTTGAGGAAATGCCTCCATGAGATCCAGCTATAAGGCATTTTCTCAAAATCAGTGATCAATGGGGATCAGGCCCTGATCATTGTGGGTGGTGCCATTAGTGGGCTGGTGGTTCTGGGTTCTGTAAGAAAGAAGGCTAAGCAAGCCTAGGGAAGCAAGCCAGTAAACAACGTCCCTCCATGGTTTCTGCATCAGCTCCTACCCCCAGGATCCTGCCCTGTTTGACTTCCTATCCTGACTTTCTTCAATAATGAACAGCAGTATGGAAGCATAAGCTTTTTGGTCATGGTGTTTCTTCAAAGCAAGGGAAACCCTAAGACAGACAGGGCCACTCAGTTGAGCCCATAACTCACTTATATGGCTAGTCTACCCATATCAATGTTCTGGAGGTTTTCTCTGCTCCTGAACACTAGAATTACCTGTGGCCTGCTATGTCCACCCAAACTATACCTAGGTACTGGAGATTTGAACTCTGGTCTTCATGCTTGCTTGGCAAGCACTTTATCTACTGAGCCCTCTTAACAACCCTAGCAGAAAGATTCCTTCTCTCATCTGATGCCTCTGACTCTCCAACTGTCTGAGCTAAGCTACCTACATTAAATGATAAGAAGAAAATGGGTGAGCAGGGCCAGGCATGGTAGCTTCCCATCCAAATTGCTTGACAGCCACATGCCAGGACCCCATGCACTAGAGGAGAGCCCTGAGATCTAGGATGGCTATAGGCCCTGGAAACATAGAGAAATATTTGGTACATGCTCATTCAGCCATATGACCAGTTCCATTGCTTAGATCATGATTCTCCTACTTCAAGACTGAAATACACTGATAGCCAGTGGAGGGAGAAACTTTTCTGGTCTCCGAGAGTGCTAGCGCAACAAGAAAAGAGTTGAAAAGATTTTGCAGCCCCTCACAGCAATGCAGAGAGGCAATGCATCCAGACAGCATTTTGCAGGAGCAGAAAATTAAAAATAACAACAGTGTTTTCACTTCTGGAAAACAAGACATTCACAAGGCTTCCCACACTGCTTAATGCTAAAGTGCCATTGAAATACAATGGTGACTATTTGACAAGGTGATTATTTAACAAATACTAAATTCTCAGGGTGGAGACCATTGAGAAATGTGTTCATTCATCCCAGAAGAATCTGGATGCCCACATGGTGATCATTCCCCCTGTCCAAGGTTATGTTTTGCTCCAAATAAAGCCAAATGCAGCTCTGTTCCATGGCAGGGCCATATGCTTTTATTGTCCTTAAGGATATCTGAGTAGCCAGAAATAACTGAGCTCGTCTGCTTAGCAACAAGCCTGAGATGCTAATTTGCAAAGAAAAATCTTTTAACTTATCTCGTATATTTCCAAATTAAGGCACAAATTATCAGCCTTATTTGCAAGGAAAGTGTATGGGTTACTGTGATGGTTCGTTTTGTTAACTCTACCCAGTGAGAACCTACTGGGAAGAGTCTCAATGAGGGACTGGCTAGACCAGATTGGTCTGGGAGTGGATTCTGTGACTGTCCCACTTGATGTGAGAAGACCCAGCCTGAAAAGAGACATCTTTCCCAGGCCTGGATCCAGGACTATAAAAGCCGAGGAGGGCAGCAGCTGAGCACTAGGCATGCAATGTTCATTTCTGCCTCCCCCTGAGTGGATATGCCTTTTTTCTCATTAAGCTGATTGTGCCAGGGTATTTTATCACAGCAACAGAAATACAACTAAAGCCGTCTTCACTGGGATCAAATACTGGACAAAACACACCTTGGGAGGAGAGGACTCCTTTTGGCTCACATCTCAGAGAGAGGAGCCTATCCTGAACGGGAAGAATTTGGGGGATGGCTGCCTGTGGCAATGGGAGAGTTAGGTGGCTGTCACACTGAAGCCGGTATACAGGACACAGAGAGCTCAAGGCAGAAGTGGGCCTGGGTTATCACCATGGCAGGTCCTCCTTCACTGACCCACCTCTGTCAACCATGCCTCCGGCCCCAAAGGTTCCTCATCCTCCCAGCCAGCAGTTGGGAATGAGTCTGTTTAGTATGAGCCTTACGGTCACATCCCAACAGACAGGAATTTTCTAGGAATGAAAGAAACAGGTGTTTAAAAGGAAGTTTAAACCGGGCAGTGGTGGCGCACGCCTTTAATCCCAGCACTCGGGAGGCAGAGGCAGGCAGATTTCTGAGTTGGAGGCCAGCCTGGTGTACAAAGTGAGTTCCAGGACAGCCAGGGCTACACAGAGAAACACTGTCTCAAAAAACAAACAAAAAAAAAGAGTAAGTTTAAAAATGAATGTAGTCTTTTCAGGAAATAAGGTAAAATGTAAAGATTACTTTTAAATTAGCAGGATTCTGTTTGACAGTTCTTTTGCTTACATGGTACATGTGATTATATTTTTTTAATTTAAAGTTTAATAAAATATCATGCTTTTAATAGAGACTAATCATTTTGCCAAAAGTATAGCCTGATCAAATAACTTTGATTATTCGTAATCATCATTGTGGACATTATTTATTTTTAAGGTTAAACCCGGAGTGCCTACACATGTTTAACTTGACCTGACTCCAGATTAGCAACGCCTAATGCTACTTGATAAAAATTCATCTTCATTTGCTTTTTGCTATTGTTATTTTCTGAAATTCTACCCCGCACTCCAACAGCATTCCATCTGAATCCTACCCTGAAGCAAAGAAGGAGGCTGCCCTGGTTGCAGTTTCCAAGGAGTTGCTGGTCAGGAAAGAGATGGGGCAAAGTAAACGAACAGGGCTGAACAAAGGCCAAGGAAAAGGATAAATGATGCTCTGTAACCAGGCCGACTGCCTCGCTATTGCCTGAAACAAATGCAGCGCTAAGAGCTTCCACTGCATGGCTGTGGCAGGGATCACACAGAACACAGCTGGGTCCAGACAGACTTGAATGAGAAGTTTGTACTCAAGGACCAAGTCTAAGTCTTCTTCATAGAGGCAGACATGTGCAGCCAAAGCAAACAGCAAGACCGGTAAATGCTTCATCACTGGTATTGCCATGATGAGAAGAAAACTCTGTCGGTTAGTGTCATAAGGAGGGCTGCGGAAACACCAAATATAGCCTCAGTCATAGGCCATCTCTGCCACTCAGCTCTGAAGATGTGAGCTTCTAGGACCAGAAGATAGTGGATTTCAGAAGCTTCTTGGAGAAGGGAGGAGGAGAGGGAGAAAACAAATTGATTTGTCTTCTCTGAGGCAAGCAGAGGGAAACTAGAGACAGCCAAAGAGAAGCCATGAAATAAGACTAGAAGCTGAGGAATATTCAGATAAGTCACCTTTGGCGTGAAAAGGAGCACTTTCACCCAGTGACTTGAGTGTTCAAACCTTCTGCTCACCGCTTCTGCCTTTGCAGACAAGCGCTCCTTCTGCTGCCAGCAAACCCTGGCTCACCCAGCTTCTGTGAGCAGAAGTTTCCATGAATTTCTCAAGGCAAGAGTGGTGTAAAGCCAGAGGAGAGACATCTCTTTGAGCAGCATGTCAGGAGGGGCTGCTGAGAGTCCAGGAGGCCAACATTTCATGGAGGTTCAGATCTACCTCTCCAGCAGGCTCACAGGCAGCTCCTCCCTTAGGGGGAGACACTGGACAGACCTGTCCTTTCTTTCCATCTCTGTCAGTCAAGAAATATTCCTGTTGCTTTCTAGGTGACTTCAGGAAGTAGTGCTCCAGACAGGACCTCCTGTCTTGGTCATGTACAGAGCTAAAGCAGGTGCACTGGTCAGGTGCAATAGGGACCCAACCTGCTCTGCATTTGGGTTGGGCATTAGTTTGGTTTTACTAATTCAGACTTCATATTCACGATGACCTAAAATCACAGGAAGCAAGAGACTGAGCAGAGAAGTCAACCTGCCCTACCCTGCAAGCATGGGCACCTGAGTTGTATCCCAAAGCCTAGGCATGGTGGCACGCACTTGTAATCCCATATCTGGGGAAGCAGACACTGGCTATTCCCTGGGATTTGCTGGTCTGGCAAAGCATTCTAATCAATAATTCCCAGGTCCCATTAAGAGACCCTGTCTCAAAATGCCAAAGATGACCCCTCTTAAAGAGCAAGATCCAAGGCTGCCCTTGGGTTTCCACAGAAGTGCACCTGCACATACAAACACACACACACACACACACACACACACACACACACACACAATTTGCACATACACAACAAACCAATTAAAAATAAAGTCCTGGGGGGAGAGAATCTAAGCAGAAATTCCACCTGTCTATTAGGTGGGCTTTCCCAGAAGCAGGGCTCACTCTGGGCTCCCTGCACTGTGAAGGTGGTTTGTCTCTACTGACTGCTTACAGCTGAGAAAATGCTGAGATGCACCAGGAAAGCTGCTTCCCGGCAGTTTGATTCTTTTACTGCCTGTCTTGTGAGGAATTCCCAGCTGGAGATAAAAGTAGAAAAGTTAAAAACTTGCAGACATCATATTCAAAACGCAGCCAGTGAATCAGGCACTTGGAACTAATAAGCCCTCAATAAGCGTGGTCCCTGCACTGACGAAAATGACACAGAGTGCCACAAAGCATAAAAAGTCTCCTTCCGAGGCGGGAGCTGACAGTTCTCATAAAACGAAGTGCTTTGAAAAAGTCTGGTGTCAATTACAAGCAAGTGCCTGACAAATCCTCGGGACACCATATTTTCTTTGCTGTGGAAAAAAAAATCAAAGGAGCTGGATTTGCCAGGAACCCCCATTACCCTAAAAAGACTTAAAAATGAAAACCTTCAAGCCGTAGCCTGGAGTCCAAGTGCTTGTGAGCTGGAGGCACAGACACTACTCTCTCACCTTTGGAGGGTATCCCTGAATGCCTTCAAGGATCCCGCATCAGTCCCTGTAAAGCAGGACCCAGCCAGTTCCCACAGTGGAGGATAGTCATGCCCCTTTCTCTATGCTCCATGGACCAGTCCTGCTTTAGAGGGGTAATGAGCAGAGGTCCAAGACCCCTCTTCAGGATCAAGTGGGTAGAAGGGTTTACTCCTTGTCCTTAAAGGCATATGAGACAGTGGGGATTCTAGGAAGTCCCTAAGTGCTTGGAGCCAATAAAAAACTTTAATGCCGGAGCTGGCGAGATGGCTCAACAGTTAAGAGAACTGGCTGCTCTTCCAGAGGTCCTGAGTTCAATTCCCAGCAACCACATGGTGGCTCACAACCATCTGTAATGGGATCCAATGCCCTCTTCTCATATATCTGAAGAGAGTGACAATGTACTCATTCATATACATAAAGTAAATAAATAATTTAAAAAAAAAGGGGGGGGGGCTGGTGAGATGGCTCAGCGGGTAAGAGCACCCGACTGCTCTTCCGAAGGTGATAAGTTCAAATCCCAGCATCCACATGGTGGCTCACAACCATCCGTAATGAGATCTGGCGCCCTCTTCTGGAGTGTCTGAAGACATCTACAGTGTACTTACATATAATAAATAAAATAAATCTTAAAAAAAAAACTTTAATGCCATAACTATGTAGAGAATGGTGTTAAATTTACAAACAGTGAATTCATATTTCAGTGAGGAATAAGGATAGAAACAGCTGCAGATGTGCCTAATGCAGAAATCCATGAATTTCTTGTAAAACCTTTCATTGCTCCTAATCTGGGTGCAACCAGAGAAGTGGAGGGGATGACTTGGGAGAGAATCCATAGTCCACATTACACATGCAGCCCCAGCATTGGATGGAACCCTGGCCAACCCAGTAAACTCCACTTCGATGTACCATTTAAATAACACTTTCACATACCCTGCAGGAAAAAAAAAAAAAAAACTAGCCCTCTGTAACAATAAAGACCATAGAACAGCAGATACCCGGGGTTGGGGGCTGGGGGCGTGGGGGGAAGGCCTTTAACTTACTAACAGTTCACTGGTTATCCTGGTGGGGCTTGATCCCAAGGGTGCCTGGCTATGTCACAGCCACCCCAGCTCTGAGAGGTTCTGTGAGCCAAATGAATTTGTTCCCAGAAATGTTATCCACAAGGAGCCTACAAGAAACAAACTCAGACCTCAGAGCTGTGATGTGTGTTAAAGGCAAAACAGGGGTCACCAACACAGTGAGAAGGTGAGCAAGCCAAGCCTGACTTAGAACAGTGGAGAAGACTTTAGACTTTAAAAGAAATCGCTGTCTTTTTGATCATTGGGGTGGTTGGGGGGGGGGGTGCAGGATGGTTCCGAGCTGAAGTTTCTCAGCTCAGGATGATCAGGAGCAGGTTCTGTGATTACCTTCAACACAGCACACAGCAACACATTTCTAAGAGCTAAAATCAGGCCTGGTCTGATTTTCTGGGTTGCTGGGTTACAAAATGAGCTGGGGCTGCATTCGCAGACACTGCGGATTCCTTAAATGAAAAGTGGAGAGATGGCTGGGGACAAAGGGAGAGCGAGTGTATGACACCGACTTTGACTTTCAAGGACTCGGAAACACCCGTGCCCTAAACCTCTCTTGTCAGGAATAGCAAGCCCTATCCCTCACCAGACTGTTGCATTTTTTAAAATTAATTATTTTATCTATTTACATCCAAATGTTGCCCTCTCTCCCGGTTCCCCATCTCAGAGTTCTTGACCCCAGGACCCTTCCACTTTGCCTCTGAGAGGCTATCCCCTCCAGGTATCCCCCTACCTGGGGCATCAAGTCTCTACAGGATTAGGCACATTCTCTCCCACTGAGGTCCAGACAAGGCAGCCCTCTGCAGTATTGTAAAGGATAGCTGGTCTCTTGCCCTGTTACTGTAAAGGATGGCTGGTCTCTTGCCCTGTTACTCTCATCTCCAGTTCTTGGGAGTACATTCTCTTCTTGACCTAGGAAGCTAATGATAGCACCAAACCCAAGAGGAGAAAATGTGTTCACCGAAAGGTGGTCAGGCTATACCGGAAATAAAACTCAGAGAACACTGCGTCTAGGACAGCCCAGAAGGACTCGCTCGGATGAAGTCTGACTCAGAAAATCACCAGTACACCTGATCCAAACTGATTTCTCTCAATTAAATTTGAGAGGACAGACATCTTATGGAAGGGTGAGGAAAAGAGGTTAAAACCTCTGAGACATGTCAGGACAGGGTCACTTGAGACAGCAGGTCCACTGAAGACGACATCTCTGGGAGAATATTGCCACAGCTCTGAATCTGAAGCATTGGGAGCCTTAATCTGGGAGAAGTAGTCATGCGATGGTGGGTGACTTCCTGCAGGATTCCTTCCATTGTTGCCATCACCTTAGGGCCTAGATGTCATAACCTTGCCCACAGCTGATGCAGAGAGCCAAGATGGCTGAAGAGCCAGGTCCTAAGAGCTGCCAAGCACCTTGAGGGTACAGCTGTCTGACTGGGGATCCCTCTATGGCCCCACGTATGTCAGAAGAGGTCTCTCTAGGAACACACTGCCAGCCCGCTAAAAGAGACAACCTGCATGATGTCCGAAGATGTTTTCCGATTTTTCCTAAGATTAGTGGCCTGTGGCAACCTGACCCTGTATTGAAGGATCTTAGGACTACCAGTGCAGGAAACTTCTATGCACAGGGTCAAAGAACACTGGGGGCTGTTTGACACAAGTCCTCACGCAGACATGCTTAACACTGGAGGGAAGGCTGAAGGGTGTGACATGAGGTCTGATGGAGGTCTCTCTTCCTCAAAGGATGGACATCAAGGTGACTGATGGGGTGCAGGATGTCTGTTGGGGACCTCGGTATTTCCGGCAAGGAAACAAAAGAGCTTTTCACGCTGGGATGAAGGATGCAGCAAGAGGTACCACCAAGCCATCCAACCAATTCCAAGTCTGACACAGTTTTCTTTGTTTGTTTTCTTAATCAGGTGGAAAAAAAGCAAAATTTTCACCTCAGTTATTCAGATGGGAAAGCAACTGCCTCACTTAGGAATCGGGAGCTGATGAGGGCCTCTTGAAGAAAAGGTGTTTCTTTTCTTGAGAGAGCATGGATGGAACTTTCCCGAATCTTTCTGGCTTTGATTCAGCTCTCCAGACAAGCCCCAGCCTAGACCAGGATTGTCTCAGGCTCAGTGGTAGCAGCTGGCAAGCTTCCTAAAGGATGCCTCTGCTGGGGGCAATGAGCAATTTGTTGACACGTGCTGTAGTAAGAATTTACAATCCTAATAAGCACTCAGAAGAGACACACAATCCAAATATTTTATTTATAGACCGTATGCCTAGGTTGGGCAGATCTAGAACTATACTAACTAATATAATCCCAGTTATAAGGCCCCGTGTTACTCTCTTTTTCTCCTGGCCATGAGGTTCTGGTCCATGGCAGCTTCCTCCTCCTCTGTCTTCCTCCTCCTTTTTCTCTCTCTACCTGCAACCCCTCTCTCAACCTCTAATCCCACCTTTCTCTCTCCCATGCCCAATCACTGTCTCTAACCTTTGATTGACCAGTTAAACTGGAGAGAAGGTTCACATGGCATCACTAGAGTAAGTGATCCCCTCACTGGGGACAGCCATGTCTTGAGGAACCAGATGCATTAGAATACAAACAGCATCAGACCAACCCACTACAGTGTGCCTTCATGTCCCAAGACCATCAATGCCTTCAGAGCATAAAGAAACCTCTAGAAAAATTTAGACAAATACACAGTAAAGAGAGAAATGTATCTAAAGTTACCTAGTTAATTAACTATTTAGCCAGGAGAGGACCTCTCCTACCTTCTAGCCTGTGAATTTACAGATGTGCTGCTTTGCACACAGCAGATGGTGTCTTCATAAAGCTCTGAGAAGCCCTATAGCAGAAAAGAATACTAAATTGTGTGAATTTGCTCTGTCCTGTTTGGGGCTTTGGGCCAACAGCACTTACTAACCGGCCAACAGCACTTACTAACCGGCCAACAGCACTTACTAACCACTACAAGGATGCAATAAAGGGCTCAGTACCAAGGGCCTGGCCCACTGTGTGCCAGAATTTTCTGAGTGAAATAAAGTTCCTTTAGTAGAAAGACAGGTCTTTCTCTGAGATCTGACTATAATGTTGGGAAGTCCAGACACAGAGCTGGAGAGTTCTTGGTCTCACTGGGGGTTTCTGGTGGACTGGAGCTGTTCTATGGGGCTGACATGTATGATCTGTTCAGCTTGCTCTGAGAATCACTGCCCCAAGGAGGGTTTCAGAGGAAAACAAACCTGTGGGAAGAAAATGCAGGTTACTAGTGATGTCAGAGGCAGGTGGGGACCACACATTTGATTCCAGCTCAGAGATGGGGCATGGTCGCAGGGAAACAAGTGTCTCTGTGTTTGAAGGGTACGTCCTGAGAGGCTGGTTTCTATTGTCTTTCTGCTGCTTACAGAAGTGTAAAATTGAGCAGGGCCCAGCAGTGCAATATACTGGTCATCCCAGCTACTGGAGAGAATGAGGCAGGAGAGACACAAGTTCAAGGCCAGCCTGGATAACTTAATGAGATCTTGTCTCAAAACAATTTTTATGTGTATGTATGTATATATACATACACATAAAAATGAGCATGTCGCCAGGCGTGGTGACGCACGCCTTTAATCCCAGCACTTGGAAGGCAGAGGCAGGTGGATTTCTGAGTTCGAGGCCAGCCTGGTCTACAAAGTTAGCTCCAGGACTATACAGAGAAACCCTGTCTCAAAAAAAAAAGAGCATGTCTCTGTCTCTGTCTCTCTCTGTCTCTGTCTTTCTGTCTTTGTCTATGTCTCTGTCTCTCTGTCTCTCTGTCTCTCTGTCTCTCTGTCTCTCTCTGTCTCTCTCTCTGTATGTGTGTGTGTGTGTGTGTGTGTGTGTGTGTGTGTGTGTGTGTGTGTGTGTGTAGCTTACTGATAGAGCCCTTGCCTAGCATATGGAAGGCCCTAGGTTTAATTGCTACTAAAATAAATGTTCCAAATTTCTTCTCTTTACAAGGGTTGATTTACTAGTATTTTAACAAAACCCTTAAAAGGCATGCATAGCAAGTCTAATCCTTTCTGTTTGCAGAACAGAAGTTATCAGAGACATATACAAAGGTGCATACACTTGAGTTCCTGGTTCATTCACTGTAACAGCACTGACCTCACACAATTCAGCCCCGTGACAACACAATGCATGCAGCCACCAAAGAAGCTCCTGGCCAACGGTTTACATGCCAGTCTCATAGTCCATGCTATACTTTCCCTTGGCAACTCTTCTGTCATCAAGTAGGGAAGAGGAGAGATGACCTAGATCCCTGACTTGGACCAATCCTGAACAAAGGAAAATGAACCTTCCCAGATGTAGCATCCACATCAGTGTGAGTGGAAAGAAAAGAAATGAAAATATGTTTTCCAAGGAGAAAACCTATTAGAACCAGAATATGTGGTGTTAACTTACCTAATAATGATAATAATAAAATACATTAAAAATCTTTAAAAGTAATTTTCCCAATATGCAAATCACAGGTAATTTAGATTCTGACACTGCAAATAACCTTAATTTTGTGTTCATTATTGTATCAGAGGCTTTGCAGTAACAAGACGTTTCACAGCTTCGCTGTAGAAGACCTGACACATGAAAAATTAACCTGAATTTTAAGCAGAGTCATAGAGCTGTAAGGTCTGTAGTTATGCCCTCTCTCTGTCTATAATGCCTTCAATTATGTATTGTGCATCTGTGTGCACAGGTCTGCATTTATGCATATATGTACATGTATACATGTGTGACCTCCTTTATGTATTTGTGCATATGCACATTTCCACTTCTCTACACATATACTTATGTACATGCATGCTTATTTCTATGTGTATGTATGTGTACATGTGCATCCCTGTACATATATGTATGTATGTGTACCCATGTGTGACCTCTTTATGCACACACACACACATACACACACACACATTCCTCTATGTGTGTATGCATATACATGTGTGGCCCTTTTATGTGTATGTATATGCACACATGTGCACCCCTGTACGTATATGCATGTGTATACACCCCTGTATGTGTACATATGCCCTTTTATGTATGTGTACACATTCTTGCACAGTCCTGTGCATACATACATGTGCATGTCCCTTTATGTATTTGTGTGAACATCTGTACATTCCTGTGCATGCATGAATGTGTATACATAAGTATACTCCCTTATGTATGGACTTGTACACATGTATATCTCTGACTTTATGCATATGTGTACATATATATGTATGTATATATCTCTTTATGTCTGTGAATACAGATGCATTCCTATGTGTACATATATGTGTTACATATGCATGCATGTGGCCTCTATGTATATGTATGTGCACACATGTACAATCTTGGGTATGCCTGCATAAATGCACATAAGAACAAATTATGTATACATGTGTGTGCCCCTTTATGTACATGTATGGGCACATCTGTACATCCCTATGGTATCCCTGTATATACATGAATGTTTGTTTATATGTACAAGTGTGAAGCAGGCATGTATATTCACTAAAATGGAAGTTTCTGAAATGGCTACAGGGTGGAGAACTCAGGTCTTAAAACATAGCAGAGCCCAATAGCAGGCACCCAGAAACTAAGTGACAATTCCTGCAACAGAGATACTTCTCAGTTGGTCTGGTCACATCTGTGACAGCAACACGCTCTTACATAGCAACACACTATGTAATCTGAGTAATGGAGGTGGCCATCAGGGCACATGGCAGAGCTGAATTCCTGTGGCTTCCACTTATGGCTTTACTTCTACCTGAGGTAAGCTTGGACAACTGGTCTAACAACCTTGATCCTCAGTTTTCTCACCTGTAAAATGGGGACCAGATGCTAAACACTGGGTACATATCCCTGAATCCATGCTAACTGTATTTATTGCCCTACTCCTGGAATATAAGACAGCAAGGCAGGTCACCCCTGGCCCAGATAGGCTTGAGTCCAGTGTTGTAAGGGAAAACACGGGAGGAGAGCATATGTGGGTGATAGACAGAGAAAAGGTAGCCAGACTCAGCCAGTATGAGCTGTCCTCCTACAAGTAAGCTGCTAGGCCCCCAGGACAAAGTAGGGAAGACAGAAATCTAGGAATCTGGGATAGGAGAGCAACCAGGCTCCCCTTTCTCTTTCTTTTTTATAATTTATCTATGGTTATTTTATGTATATTTGGTGTTTTGGCTGCATGTGTGTCTGTGTGAGGGTGTCGGATCCCCTGGAACAGGAGTTACAGACAGTTGTGAATTGTGATGTGAGTGCTGGGAATTTAACCTAGGTCCTCTGGAAGAGCAGTCAGTGCTCTTAACCACTGAGCCATCTCTCCAGCCCCCTATCTCTTTCTTAATCTCCCAAAGGGAAGCAACAGAACTTTTTCCTGCTGGCCTCAAGGGTTCCCATTAAAACAGCAGCATGTGACACTGACCTGGTAAGTCCTTGCAAGAACAAGTTCCAGCACTCTGTGTTTCTGGAACTCTTTCCCTCTTTCCAGCAGGGAGGGGATCTATCCACATCATCTGGTTCTATTAGGTCTGTGCCCTGCTCCAACAGCCATTTGCCAGGTCTAGGCTTGCTTTCTCCTGGGTAAGTAATAATCAGCCTCCAGCCTCCACCATTTCTGAGCGGGACAGGCAGCTGGGGTGCTGAGAAAGAAGGCCTCTGCTCTACCAGGACCCCATAGTGGGCTCATCCGTTATAGGCACCAAAGCCTTCCCTGCAGAGTCTGACCTAGAGCAGAGAGAACCACAGCCAACTGCTGAGCCACTCAGAAGTCGGGCAGCCTCTTCCCTGGGAAGAAAAAAAAAGGTAGTGTTCTTTGATCTTTCCTTTTCGTGGGTGTATGGAACGGCCATCCCTCTCCTGCATGTGCAGTACACTCCAGGCGGCAGGCAGAGTTAAAACAGTGCTGCTGTAACCTCCTGAGACCAGCTCCTGCAGCTATGTGCTCCACACTCAGCCAGGCAGCCTAGCAGCAGTCACACCTGCAGAGAAGCTCTCCAGGAACCCCAGGAGAGGGGCAGGGTCCTGACAATTACCATGGTACTTCCCAGCAAGCTTTCTGCTCTCAAACCAAGCTCCCACATATTATTCCATCTCATTAGCATAATCAGTAGTAATAAGTGATTAAACATTTACTCTTATAAATGCCAACAAACCATTAATCACTCTGCTCTGAGGTTTCACTGCTGTGAACTTTGGGGTTTAATTTTGCATGTTGTCTCTCGCCTACTATCCTTTCTGCTCAAAGTGGCACCAACCCAGCTAGCCACCTGCTAGCACTTGTCACCATCCAGTCCCCAGCAGTTGGAGGGGAAGATGCTGGCAGCTAGAGAAACAAGTGGGGGGGGGGCAAATTCCTCTGAAGGAAGTGGAGAGATAGAGAGGGCAATGACATCTGAACTTCCCTGCCCACCACTTCAGGCACCTCTGTCATGCCTCGACACAAGCAGCTTCCTCGCTTGGCAGTCTGACCTGCCACGCTCCAACTGTCAGCCATTATGGCCATAGGCTAGACTTCCTCTGACCTTCCCCATGTTCATTGCTGGGAAAACGTGATGTTTGCCACAGAAGTGCCCAGGGTATCTGTGCTAGGGAGGCACCAGCTCTAAACCCTGACTCATGAGTGCTATCTAACAATAAAACTAGAACTGCTCTCACAGCACAGAATGTGGAGGGAGCTTGCTGTTGTCCTGAACCCAGAGCAGATGCAGGTCAGACTTAGTCTAGAGGCTCGACATTTCTGTCAAATGCTCAAGGTATACTCCTCTCAGCTCCTCTGGCTTACCTCAGACTCCATGTTGTGGGAATTACAGAATATCTTCCAAGTTCTGGTTGGGGCTCTCAAAGGACAATGAGCTACTCCCCACCATTTCCCATGCTCTGCTGCATAGGCGCCACTAGGTTCAAACCACTTCTGTCTCTCAGTCCAGGATTTAGCAGTGGGTTTTGGTTGCTCACAGTGATGATGAGAGGGGTGACAGAAGGGATCCTATGCATTACAGAACCTCAGGCAGCCACCTGTCCCACAAGTTCGTCCAATCAATAAGTAAGACTAGACTGGCAGACAGTACCTTTCTGCTCTAACACAGTGCAAAGAAGCTGACGGTTCACTGTTGCATAGGAAGAAAGGCTGTGAGCCTGGACAGGAACTGCTTAAGTGGAGCCAAAGCCTCACTGGGAAGGGCCTGTTCTGAGCAGCCACAGCCCAGTCCAGAGCGTGAGTGGGCTACGATGTCATGTCAGATAGGACAGAAATGTCAGAAACATACCATCAAGGGGTGAGACTGGCTCAGTGGCAGAGCCTCTGCTTAACACAGCGGATGTGAGGTCTGGGCTCTATCATTGACACATAAAAACAAACAATAGTGACAAGCTGGGAAGATAGCTCAGCTGGTAAAGCACTTTCCAAGCAAGCTTGAGAACCTATGTTCAATCTCCCAGCACCATCATAAACAGCCAAGTGTGGTAGTGCATGTCTGTAATCCCAGTATGGAGTAAGCAGAAACAGAGGATCCCTGAGGGTTGATGATCAGCCACCCTGACCAAATCAGCAAGCCCACACCAAAGTGAGATCACATCTTAAAAGATAAGGTGCAAGAAAGAATGATACCTGAGGACCTAAGGTTGGCCCTTAGCCTACATAGCACATGTACAACACACACACACACACACACACACACACACACACACACACACGGAGAGAGAGAAACAGAGACAGAGACAGAAAGAGACACAGAGAGAAAAGCACACCACTTCTGAATTATCAAAGCTTTCAGAAGACAGAGGAAGCCTTGTCACGCTGGAAAGCACACAGGTAACCTGGGTCTCCAGAGGGCAAGGATCACAGAGCCCACCCAACAAAGGGACACTGCTAACAGCGGGCTTGACATTCAGTTACTGAGCTTCACTCCCAGAGGCAAACTCCTGCCCTTGAACATGCCTTTCCACCCTGATCTGGCTCTTCTAGCTCACACAATATGTCCTGAATCAGGAGCTTAGAGCATCCAGTACTGACCCCTTAGCAGCATGCCATCTGTCTGGAAGGGTAGCTATATCCCAAGCATGGAGAACCACAAGATGACTAGTTGCCAATGACACTAAGTAAAACATGTTTCTACCCTGATGTGCTGGTTCATTTGTTGTTTGTTTGTTTGTTTGTTTCTTTGTTTGTTTTTGTCACCTTGACATAAGCTAGGGTCATCTGAGAAGAGAAACTTTCAACTGAGAAAATTCCCCATCAGTTTGGCCTGAAGGCAAGACTCTGGGGCATTTTCTTGGTTGGTGTTTAATGTAGAAGAGCCCAGCCCACTGTGGATGGTACCAGTCCTAGGCAGGTGGTCCTGGGTCATATCAAGCCAGTAAGCAGTGTTTTCCCATGGCCGTTGCTTCAGTCTCTGCCTGGCTTTCTGCCTTGAGCTCCTACTTTGGCTTCACTCAGTGGAATGTTACCTAGGATATGTAAGCCAAACAAACCCTATCTTTCCAATGTTATTTTCCATCGTAGTTTTTTTTTAATCATAGAAATAAAAAAAACAAACTAAGTTCCCTGATCAGTAGAAACCTGCTAATGTGTGTCAGCAAATGCAGGATGACGGCTGCTCACAGGCTTAGAGCTCAAGGGCACTAAGATGTTCCAATCCTCAGCTCAGGCTGCTGTGACAGGTTCACTATGACCCAGCCTCCTCCTGTTCTGCATCCCATTGGCTCCCCTCAGAACTCCAATGGAGACTTGATTCAAAGCCTACTAGATACAGGAGAATAGTGTCGATGAGGGAACCTTGCATAAGTAGCCGGAGAGGAGATGCATAGGACTAGTAGACCAAGTACTCTTAAAGGCTCATGCAAGTGTTGGGACTACTGGAGATAACAGGGAGTGGGGTCATCTCAATCCTCACTTCCAAGGACTCCTGATTTTTAGTGAAGAGACAAATGAGAAAAGAAGTAAATACATCCGGGAGTAGAACGTGCCAGAAAGAAAAGCAGACATCCCAGGATCCAGAGCAGCAGAGGGTAGATCTGAGAGAAAGGAGATGTGGCTCCCCAGATGACACTGAGACCTGAATCATAGAAGAGTGCTTCCAGACAAAACACAGGCTCAGCATCCTAGGCAAGACCTGAGCAGACAGAGAAGTAAGTGGCTCACACGGAGAGAAATAACCCAGGAGAAAAAAATGCTTTCAGAGAGCCCAGGCCATAGGACAAGATGAGCATCACTGGAGCTAGTGGGCACCTGAAGATGTTACAAGCTATGGTTAGCAAGGGTCCAAACAGACGCCTGGGCAGCAAGACCAGAGTGGACCCCAGACTCTAGCTGAGTCAGCCATCGGTGATGAGAGCCTCCATCTCTAAACTCTGCCAAGGCCCATGATGGTGAGCAGGTGGGTCCATTTCACATCACAAGGAGCAGACCATGAAGGAAAGGGGCTCTCACTTAGTATGAGGTGCTAGGGCAGAGCTGGTGGCCAAATCTGTGGGATAACCTTTGAGGAGAGATGAGTAGTCAAGCTTTTCTCCTGAAGACTCTGTAGGCAGGTCTGAAGCTGTGCATCCTAAAAATCTCTGGCAGGAGAGCTGTTTTCTTCAAGGATGCAGCCCCCGAGAGGCTAATCATGTTTTAATATGTGGTCCTTCACCCAGACACACACAGACATCACTAAGTAGACTTAGTAGGTTTAAAATAACAGAACACATAAAGCCTGGAAGGAGAAGTAATGGTAGAGATAGGAGGAATGGGGTTGGGGTAGAATGGAGGATGGATTCAATCAGAACCCATTGCATGTATAACATCGCTAATCAATAAAAATGTTTAAATATTAATTGTAAACTAAGAAAACAAACAAACAAACAAGCCTTCTCCAGAGGCAGGAAGAAGACAAAAATCAGACATGCCATTGCAAGGCAACCATCCCATGAGTCACACGGGGCTCTGTCTCTTAGGCTAGGACAATGTTTAGGTCTTCATTTGTACAGGATGGTGGAGAGCCTTGATCTTCTGTGTCTTCCTCCCCTGAGGTCAGCAGGAGAAGACCTCGCTCAGTGGGAGGCGACAAGCCTACTCTCCAGGGGTGGTTTTCTCCCCCTCTCCTGGTTCTCACCTGCCTCCAAACAGTGGAGAACTCAGGCAGTGTGTTTCATAAGGTTCTGCAGCAGCCTATGGTGACTCAGAACAAGACATCGCTTAATTACTTTTCTAGCACAGAGCATTTTGCTATGAGGGCACCTTACCTCTGCCAAACAGACGTGTGAGTTTGCCCTGCTCTGCCTTCAAGAGCTTGGGTGTTTATCATTAGGCTGAAACCAAGCCATCTTTGTGCTAGAGCGGGCTGTTTTTAAAGCAGACCTGTTATGCATTTGAAGGTTTAAAAAAAAATCCCTATACCATGAAAATTACGCAGCCTTCCCTAACTGAAATCCAGAGTTTGAGGTGGGGGGGGTGTTGAAAGCCTACTTTTTTTTTTTTAAGTGTAGTGTCTTATTCTAAACAGCAGCCAAGAGGCCCAGTGGCATAATATGTTATGATTCAATAGGAAGAGGCTCATTTAAATTGCAAATGAGCATGAAATTGAGACTCTGCCTCTTCTCTGCTCTGCTAATGTATAGAATAAATGATCTCTGGATACAATGAAGTCACTTGTCCTCTTTGTTTGCAGTTTATATTAAAACTTCACTTGGATGAGATTTCCAGGCAGCCTTCCTAAAATGTTCCCTAAGGACAGAGAAATTCAATGACACCAGATTAGATACAAGAAACAATAAAAAAAAGGTGTGTGCTGTGTGTCATTAGGAAAGTCCCAAAACTTTGTATAAGAGGATGAATTATTCATTAAAGTTTTGGGGGAAATCCTGGTCTCAAAAAGAAGGGGGAAAGGATTTGAAGAAAGAAAATGACTGTAGAGATAACAGCACATCTATCTTAGGATCTGTTTGACAGACTTGGGGTGTGGTCAGAGTAAGGAGGATACCCACAGTGGGACTCCTCTTCAAGGTGCCTCACACAGATAGGCTAAGCTACCTGCGTCTACTAACAGGGAGAAAGAGCCACCCTGAGCTGAGAATGTGCACAGTTGGTGGGGACACTCTCAGAATGAGAACCAGACTGGAGTCAGGAGTAAAAGCTGGAAAGGTAGCCGCTGTCATCTTTCCAAGTGCAGAAAACTCAGATGGGACCACATCTACAGAGACCTACACTGGGCCTGAGACTGTCCCTGTGTGTGGAGCATGTCTCATGGAAGACAGCGTAGCAATCTTCCCGCTGCTCACAGGGAGTACGACACCATTTGTTTTAAGTGGCAGTTCACTCACTTATTTTAACAATGTTCCACTGTGCAGGGAATTCAAGAATACCATTCAAAACACTAGAGAATATCATTGCCAAAGTAGGGCACCCGGCCTGCGGATGTGATGCTACCTCACTTCTTGGCTCTTCAGATATCTAGACATCCTGCCAGGATGCTGGCCTGTCATGCCTTTGTTTCATATCAGCCACTGTCTCTTAGCTATTCTCCCAAGGGGAAGATGCAGCCATAAACATCCCTCATGGGCAAGAGCCCCAGGATGTGATCATTCCCCACAGGTATCTGAGGCAGAGGACAAGGCTACCATTGCAAACCTCCCCATCTCCTCCAGACCAGGCAGGGATTTCCCAAGCTAGCTATCCCTGAAATTCATTACATTTGATTATATTTTTTTTTCCTGGTTGGTTGCAGACAGTAATTACTTCTTTTGCTCTCCATGGTTCTAATGGTCTTCCCAGGTATTAGATGCTGAGATAGGAAACCTGAAATGCTATTTCTGTCTCTGCTCTGAACATAAACCACCCTGCAGGTATATGACCAGAAGTGTATTGCCAGGAGGGGAGACAAGGGCCATGTGTGGGTGAATGCATGTTCAACTGGCTTATCTTCCCTCTCAGAAACTAGCACTGCCCTCTTTTACCCAGCATGCCTAGGTGCTAGCATGTAGCAAACCCATGCCATCCATCTTGGTCTGTCTGATAACTGTTCCTTCATTTTATTTTCTGTATATGTATCTTATCATATTAGTTTTTTTTTCCTTTATTCTCCTTTGTAGATTTGTTTGCTCTTGTTAATTGCTAAGAGATGTTTATATTCATGTATAAGCCTTTTGCAAAATAAGATTGACTGATTCCACCACACAGCTCAGAGTTTCCAAAAGGAAGTAATTTATTTATCTATTTACTCACGTGATCTGGCACTCCTCACAAATCTTCCTGTCTATGCAGGGTTAAAGAGCTGAAACACAGCATTTCAGTTTAAATTCAGACCCAGAACTAGACAGGATCCCTAGCCCTAGGCTTATCTCTCTGATGGTGTGTCCATGGAGGGCATGGTGACCAGGTACCCCTAGCACAGGCCAAGGTGAAGGTACAAAGGTCTCCTGTTTAGTGCCTTCTCATCCCGTTGGAGACTGAGAATCAAGTGTTGACACTTGAATATGGTGTGGCCTGGGGCTCAGTTCTTTCTATGAACTGAGATCAAAATGATGACCCTGGCCTCTCTGGCTCTCATCAAAGCCAGTCTACCCTCCATACTAGAACAGGACACTGCTGACTGGATAGTGCTTTCCATTCCACAGCCATCCCAACCTACATGGAGGCCTGGATCAGCTCTGCTGGAAGATTCTGGGCTGCCTCAGCCCAGATTGCACAACCAGGCTCCATGGTCCCCAGCACTGGCCTTGGGAACTCAGTGCCCACCAGGCCACATGCACCATGTGAGATAGCCTGCAGCCTAGCTTGCACTGAGTCCAGCCCAGTTCTGTTCCTCAGTATCCCTTCCTGTCCAAGCCCAGCTTATGGACGAGGCAAGCTACTGAGTCCTAAGTCTCACTCTCTTACCTCTCGTGTTCCTTCCTGAGTTCCAGAGCTGAGAATCACGGCTCCACTCCCTGTCTGCCACATTTCACTGCAATGCAAAGCACTTTAGATATCTGTTTATTCAGCACTGAGGTAGGCTTGTTGTACAGGATTTTAACTGTTAGATAAACAATGGCATAGCTGAAGCTCTCACATGCCATTCTTAGCCAGTTATACAGTATTTCATTTCCTCTTCACTGTAATCCTACATGATAGAGACTTGTTCCCATTTCAGACTTGAGAAGATCAGAAAAGAGAGAGAGCTGAGTTCCTTGTCCAATACCCCTTACAGGCAAGGATGGAAGCTGAAAGCCCTTTATCACAGAGAACCAGGGGACCAGGAGCTCCTGCAGCTAGAAAAGTCACGAGGACTCTCTCATTCCAGCACCACAGACGAGAAACCCCCATCCTCATTCCTGTGCTTTCCTAACTGTTTTGTTGTTATTGTTGTTGTTGTTGTTTTCTCTTTAATATTTAGTCCACCTAGTACATTGATTAGAGTTTAAGCTAAGGAGTAAACTTGGCTTTCTCCTTACAAGTTGAACTGGTTATTTCCTATAGGCTAGCCCAACCTTTCCAACTAACCTTGAGGGCTACCAGGAGCACAAGTTCCCTCTTCCACGGAAGGATTTTAGGTTTTGTTCCACTGTCTGTCTGACCTAAGTCACTCTCTATTTTTACTTTGACTCTAGAAAGCATGTTCATGACTATGAGACCTGATTACGTCATAGTGTGGACATGTTTAAAGCCTGCTCATCCATTGCTCAGCTGTCCTGATGGCCTTTAGACCTCCCGAGAGGTGCCAACTGGGCTAGTGCTTTGAGATTAATTAGCAGAGAAATGACAGCTTTATAATGTCATGTTAATAATCCTTCTATTTGTTTATCTTAGTTTATCCCTTTCCGTAAAATTTTATGACTTGCTTCATATGGGACTGCAGACTGCTGGAGTGTGCTTCCCGAGCTCCACATTCAGCTGATATGAAGCCGTTTTATTTATTACACTTTACAACTGCCTCTAAAGCTTTGCATTTAGGGAAATGATTGGGGGGGGGGGTGTTCTGAAAGCAGGGTCATCGCTGTAATCAATTCCCTGTACTAAGGTAGTTATATAAACATTCCTCTCCCCATAATTTGGGTGATCGATTATATTAATGAATTCCCTAACATTAAATCATTCAATTACTACAATACCTGTGCACATAAATGACTCTATAAACACGCTGGTTTTTACTATATTAGTTTCCGAGAGTTTTGCTATGATGCACCATAAACTGGGTGACTTACAACAACAAAAACTTAACTAAGTCTGGGTTCTGTAGGCAGAATCCAAACCTGCTCCTGCACAGAGCTATGGAGAAGGGCCTCCCCATATCTGCCACGCCTCTGGCCCCTTTTTCCTTTGGTAAACAGCTACATTACTCCATTCTTTATCTCTGTATCCCCACAGTCACACACATCCCAGCTGTATGTGTGTGTATTTATGAGGACTCAATGACTGTGATCCCATCTTGATGGAGTACAGCTGTAATGAGCCCTGCCTTAAAGGGTGGAAAAGACCTCCTGAAGCCCAACATTTGCTTACAGAGCTCTATGGCCTTCTTCTGTGCCCAGCTTTGTTCCTCATGTACAGTCACAGGACAGGCATGGAGCAGAGATGAATGTTCCTTGTTTATATACATTGGGTTGTGAGTACAGCCACATTCTGATAGCCTGGCCTTGCCAGTGACATGTATTCCATGCGGAATCGATATTCCTCCCATGGTTTAAGTCCTCACAGGTGGATCATGGCCACAGGAAGCCAGAGCTGGAACCCTGCACTTCAAACATCAAGCAAAGTTTCCCCTCTCAAACCCAGGGGACTTCTCTTGGCAATGTGTAGGCAGGTTCCAGGAAAATGCCTGGCATGTGGCAATCATTCTGTACAGACGCATGGCAATAGAATCTGTAGTCAACAGCCCAGACCTCCTATAATAGAGGAGCTCCTGGACCACCACTGTTGAACATAAGGGCATGGAGCTATTTGAGGAGATATAGGTAAGGAGAATCCATCATGAACATTGGTAGCAATCTAAATGTATGAAAAGCTTCAGGTCAGTGGGTGGGCAGTATGGGGTCTGCAACAGTGTCTCTGTTAATCCCACTGAACAAAAGTAAAGACCACTCACCCAAATTGTTGGTCAAATTAAAGCAAGCTTTATTCCTGCATACAGTAAAAGCTGCCCAGCAGCTGTCTCTCCCTAATGTGGGCTTTGAGAAAACACCACTGAACACAGAGGGTGTAGGGGTTCTTATAGCTCGAAACCACAAAGTTTGGAGCTTCCAAAGACTGGGAGATTTCCAAAGGTTCTTGGCAATCTTTCCTTGTTTATATACACTGGATTTTGAGCAGAGCCACTTTCTGATAGCATGACCTTGCCAATGACACTTATTCCATGTGACATTGATATTCCTCCCATGGAGGCAAATAGCAGTCTAAGATTACTGCAGAACATCTTGTGACTTTTGTGAGAATGTAGGTCAAGGTACAATCAAAGTATGCAGCAAGTCAGATTCCAGGAAACAACTGGAATTGTATGGTTAACCAGAACTGAACATATTTCAACCTTGTAAATACAATGGCTTCTGATCTTAAGAAGGAGTTAGACTAGTCTCTCAGTTTCCTGAGCTGACTGAAGCTGGATGTTGAGAAGAGGGGCAGCTACAGAATCACAAAATCTGATCTTGCCCATTCCTCAGGAGGATCTCTTCACACTCCAGGAAGCATGAGGTAACACTCATGCATGAAGATGCTTCGAGGTTACAAAGAGCAAGGAACCAGACCTACAAGAGCCAATCCACGGGCCTCAGGTCTCTGTGGAAACCCACTTTGGAAAACTCTGATGTGGTTTCCCAAACAACACTGGTAGCTGGAAAGCATCCTACTTTCATTTGTTGAAGATGTACCTTCCCATGAACTCATGTGCCCTGCTCATAGATGGGTCTGGCTCATAGATGGGTCTGGCTACGGAGGAGCTGGCTCTGCAGAGAAGAACCAGGCTCTGAATGTGTGTCTAGAGAGTAGCAGGGAGCACCAGATTCAGCAGCCCACAGCTGCCCACATGCTCCTAGCAGGCTGATCCCATGAGCAGAGAGGACACACCAGATCTGTGCTCTCACCCCCTCCACACGCCTTATGCCAACATGGAGGTTGACACCATGAGGGCCATTGACACCACAAACTGGTGGGGCACAAATAAAAGCAGAATCAATGCTCCCTGTAACAAATCACCCTGTCTGCATGCCTGCTCTCCCCATGCCTATGATTGCCTGGGATAGAGGAATGTGGGCTGTAGTTCCCCTGCGCAGACACCTGGAGTTCCTTTGTCTTTCCATCCACCTGCATGCCATCGGACCTCCAATAAAGTAGAAATTATATTTGCACAGCAAGACTTTCTCGGTCGTGTTTTCTTGTAGGAAAAGCACATAGAAGCAGGAACCAACAATGGACTTTGGGCTATTACAGAACAGCAAATGTTGTCCTTGTGGGAACTAGAAAAAAAAAAAAAACAAATGTCCATACCAAACATTCCATCGTATTTGGAAAGGTGAATTATCCACTGTGAGGACTGTTCAGCCGAAATGAAACCACATTCCCAAGCCCAGCAAGGCCTGCTATTTGTATGTTTTTCACCAAAACAAAGAGAAGTTTCTTCTTGTGGAGGGTGCATATGCCATGGGCGATGGAAATAGTGATTCTCTGGTTGTATGGGACGAATGCGAGTCTTGCAGGTATGACACTCCCTTTGCGGTGCCAGGCAAGTCATTTGTAAATGGCTGCAAAATGGTCTGAGGGTATCAAAGATTTAAATGTGGTGATAGGAAATGTCCAAAGAAATGTGGTTCTGCTGAAGAGGCCACCTCCTGTAGCCAGGCAGGAAACCCAATGGAACTATAGGGACACCAGCTCACCCGCAAAACTTTTGACCCAAAATTTATCCTGTCTACAAGAAATGCAGGGGTGGGGGATGGAGTAGAGACTGAGGGAATGACCAAGCAATAACGAGCCTGACTTGAGACCCATCCCATGGGCAAGCACCAATCCCAGACACTATTAATGATACTCTGTTATGCTTTCAAACAGGGATCTAGAGATTCCTTCTTCTGAGAGGCTCCACCCAGCAGCTAACTCAGATACAAACACCCATAGCCAAACAGTGGATGGAGCTTGGAGACTCTTATGGAAGAATAAAAGGAAGGATTACAGCCTCTAAGGGAACAGGATCTCTACAGGAATACCAACAGAGTCAACTAACCTAGACCCTTGGGACTCTCAAAGACTGAACCACCAACCAAAGAACATATGTGGGCTGGACCTAGGCCTCCCCGCACATATGTAGCAGGTGTGTAGCTTGGTCTTCATATGCATCCTAAACAACTAGAGCAGGTACCCAGTAGCTGTTGCCTATACTTGAGATATGATCTTCTAGCTGGGCTGCCTTGTCTGTCCTCAGTGGGAGAGGATGTGCCTAGCTTCACAAAGACTTGGTGTGCCAGAGTAGGGGGTACCCAGGGAGTTCCCCATCCTCTGAGGAGAAGGAGAGGGAATATGAGTGGATAGATTGTGGGAGGGGTAACTATTAGGGGGATAGTAAGTGGGAAGTAAAACAAATAACATAATAATAATTACAACAACAACAACACAAAAAAGAAATGTAGTTCTGGGCCCTTTGGGAAATGATAGCTGCCCCCTACCATGTAAAGGGAGTGACTGGACACATCCCTCAACATCACAGCAGGTTGGAACTGAGTCTAACACATCCCCCTGCCCCGGGTATGTCTGACTTTTAGCTGAGATATGAAAAGAATAGATATACCCACACTGAGCAGTGTGAAGAAGAACTAGCAAAGGTCTTGGAGCTCTGCAACTGTTTGAATTATATTAGAAACTTAGTCCTTGAACTTGTGCACTGATGTCATTTGGAAGTAGGGACCCTGGAGGGTGAGTCATGAGGGCTCCACACATCCCGTAATTTGCAGGTTGGCAGATTAAAGGATTCATGGTCTGTAGGGCAAGTAACTTTCCTGGAGAGCAGACCTCTCTAGCATGTTTCCTCAACCTTCATGGGAGGCACTCTAGCATGCCAGTCACAACCCAGACCCTCAGTGGATGCTGAGCACATACAACATACACCTCGTTCTCTAACTCCTACTACTGGGGAATAAACATCTGCTCTTATAGATCACTCACTCTGTAGAGTTGAGTCACAGCAACAATATTCCGCAGTACATAATGGCTAGAAAGAGGGCAGACTGTGCTAAGAGAAACACATGCTACCTCTTCATAGGGAGGGCCTATTATACTACCCACAGGGATTTTGTCACTCGGGGTCCACTCCCTGACCAACACAGACTAACCTTACCAGAGCTGCAATGAAGAGAAGGAGGCCTCTACCGTATCCCAACATCTCAAGGTAGTAGAGTCACCTGACTCAGTCCTGAGTGCTAACTGAAACCTTCCTCTCAGAGTCTGTGTCATAGCTGACACTAGCTGGTTTGGGGGGGTATGGGAAGAAGGTTGGCCAGATCTTGGATGGCCAGCACATCTTGAACATCTTGAACCCTTTCTGTTTCAAACCTCAAGACTCTGCACAAGTTTCAGAGAAGAGGGCCAGAAAGAGTGTATGACCTAATGAGCTCACAGAAGCACCTGACAGTGGACATGACAGGAGTTCATGTTTACAGGGCTCTGGCCAGCATCATGATATTCCATCTGGAAACATCCACAGTCTGACCATATGGAAGCCAGAGCCTGAACAGTCAGTGAAGAACTAACGGCTACCACTTTCACTTTGAAACATTTACAGAACAGCTAATTTGCAAATCAGACACATTTACCTGTATGACTATCAGTGACTGTGTCCTCTGGCATCGACTACAGCGGGTATGTACAAAGCAACACCACACATGAACAAACCTTCTTTTCTACCTCACATCCCAGGGCAGGGCCTGAGGTGCGGATATCTGCCATGGTGGCAAGTCCTACAGAAGAGTGTGGCATGCTTTCAGGGTGCTGTGTGGACAGATGGCACGCACATCACAGCAGCTGTCCACATCCCCAGGTGCTCATGCGGGCCTCTCGGAATGGCCCACCAGGCTCTGAATGGTGGGTCTAGGAATTCTATATCTTCCTCTTCTGTAGCGGTTTCCATTAGAATGAAACCTTTCCCAAAGTGAGGGGGAGACTCAGAAAATGCACAAGAAAGAGGCAAGGCTCAAGAGACCCCCTCCATGAGCTTGTACATGCAGCAACCACTTGCTAGAGGAGAGGAGACTGTGCAAGAGTGTAGCTGTCTGTGTGTAGCCCCTAGAGCTCTGGCCATGCAGTTTCTCTGAATCAGCACTCCTGCAGGAGAGGGACAGCATAGGTGAGATTGCAGATACCTAGCTGCCCTAGTCACCCACGTACCTGTGCTCACAATAAACTCATTGCTTCACCAAGCTGGACAGGGATGGAGTCATTTCTCTGTCTGTGATTCCCTTCTCTCTCTGAAAATAGACTCCCCAGGAAGTCACACAACACTGACTGTACAAAGCCTCCCCCCACTCCTGTGCACAGGAACAGCAGTCTTGATGCCAGTGTCTGCCTGGCACAGACCACCTCCACCTGGGTGGAAAGTGGCTTCAGGGAAGAGAAGAAGAATGAACCCTGCCCGATACCAAGCAGGGGAACAGAGAGAGCATCTTCCCTGACTCCAGCTCTCAGTCTGCTGGAGAAAAGCCCCACCAGCTCCACAAAGCTGGATTAGAGGGCTCATACAGAGGATTTGTTTTTAATTTCAGGACAGGATTGCAGTGTCCCATTGTGTCTGCCTTCCAATAAACTGATAATGCTCATATTTCAGTATCTCCACCTTGATGAAAAGAATGCCAGTACATCAGCAAACTGTTAGTGAACCTGCATTCTCTAGAACTTAATCCATGGGCTTAATGAGTAAAAGTTTAAAAAGGAAAACAATTCCGGTTGTTAAGGCTGCCTTTGCTTTCAGCTCTGGAACTCTGGTTCATTGTAAAGTAAGCCCGCCAATGCTCAATTACTTTTCTCCCCGTGTCTTTTCTCTTTTTAACCCAAAGTGGAAAATTATCTCTGCAAACCTTTTGGGGGATTACCAAAATGCTGAGGTTCTCAAATCTGTCGTCTTCTCTTCTTTTTTAAGTGTGAGCCAGTGACAGCCTGTGTCAACGTTGTGTAACATGTTGGTGTCTCTATTGTGAGGGGAGGGGTGCCCACAATTCCCTATTTCACCTCCTGAAACCCACAACAGAGCATGAATGAGGGCAGTAGCCAACAGTGTGATAACTGATTGGCCAGAGACCTGTGGCCTCTTCCCTCCTGAAATAAGGAAGGTTCCCTTGCTTAGCATGACAGAACATCAGGCAACCTGGATGCTAATATTCATGTTGGCATCAGATCACCAAAGATGCATTTGAGGAAGGTAACAGCCCACAGTTGTGCTGTCTGGGTTTTTTTTGTTGTTGGTTTTTTTTGTTTGTTTGTTTTTATGTAGACAATGAGCCTTCTAGTCCACATTGATTTTCCTATGAGATCATGCAACCAAGACCCAATAAGCTAGATTTGTGACAGAGCCCAAAGAGATGAAGTTGGAGTCAGAGGGAGAAACTATCACCACACAGCAGGGTTCTATCACCGTGTGTGGTCATCACTGACATGGAAGTCAAGAAGAAGCTACATCAGTGTGCTACAGCTGTTGAGGGCAGAGGAGATGGTTCTACCACCAGGGTTGACGCTGATTGTGATCTTATTCAATAGGAGTTAATTAACACAAAGAATTCTCAAATTACAGAAGGTAAAGAAACAGGGAGGGAGGCTCTCGAGGAAGTGTTTAACCTTTTGCCGTTGTTTGACTCTGACTCATGACCTAATGTACTCATGAGGCCAAGGATGATGAATCCGTTGCCTAAAACAGCTGCTGACATTAAAAGCTAAACACTCTGGTCTATTTAAGGTAGGCCAGTACTGCCTCTTTTTTTTCTTTTCTATTTCTGCTGGTTGATTTTTAGCATTTCTCATGACCTTGTCATCTCTCCGCCCTCCCCATAGGCCACTGTCACCTTTTCACCTTTTCACCTTTTCAGGTTGGGCCATGGGACAGGGTCATATGCAACCCTACATATCTCAAGGTCCCACCTGCTCCCTATGTGTTGCCAGAAAGCAGGCAGATGTATGAACTTCTTTATCTCTGTTTGCATGGCTCCCCATTGCAGATAGGGCACCAACAGAAAGATCAAAGAAACAACCCCACTCAAGCCTAACTCAGGAAAACAGTGAGTTTTATTAGAGTTATTAACAAGGGTGTGGCCAACTTATAAGTAGCTACACTGCTGAGAAAAAAATAATCTCTTTCCTTCCCAGCCAGTATTAGCTGTGTACACATCGCTGAGGAAAGCTGTAGCCTTGTAAGCCTCCCCTCTAGTAACCATTATCTATATCTATATCTATATCTATATCTATATCTATATCTATATCTATATCTATATCTATCTATCTATCTATATCCTTGGGAAGGAATGTGGTCTCATGAGGCCCTTCCCTAGTAACTGTTAACTATCTATATGTAAATCTTGAGGACAAAGAAATGGAGGAGCCTTATGATGGGAGACTAATGAGCCCAACTTCTAGAGGTTTCTTTCAGTAATTATAGCAGCTGATAGTTCAAAAAGCCAATGGCCATGCTGAGCTGGAAAGCAACTTTCCACAGCATGGGTGTACACAAAAGACAAAGTCACAGATAGCAGGGACAAAGATTGAACACTGGCTCGCGTCCAAGGACAGACATGATCACCATGGGACAAGTGAGATGCTGACCCTCACGTCACCCTACTCCTTTGTTCAATTTTCTCTGGCCTGTGACTCCGAGTAGCAAGCCACTGGTGGAGAGTGACTTCAAGCTCACCTTCAGCTTTGAAACCTGCTGCCCCAGAAGCCAGTGACCCAGCACTGCCCATGCTTCCTAAGTATGTACTGTGAGTGTCAGGGGACCAAAGAAGCCAGGTTTGTGAGGAGCTGTTTCCAGAGCCTAAAAGGACAGAGTTGAGGTCAGAGGAAGAAACTATCACCTCATAGCAGACTTCATTGCTGACTGAGAAGTCAGGAGGCCACACTAATGTGCTATAGCCAAGGCCTTTCTGCTGATCTCCATCAGGTAAGCATCCCCAACTCTGCAGGTTTTTAAGGGCCACTGTGAACACAGCGTCCCCTTTTGGCAGAAGGAATCATTGCACAAAAAGATAATGGAGTTTCTACCTCTGGCCTAGCAAGCGGGGGGGGGAGGGGGGGGGCAGAGATGAAAATCTAAAGGTAAGGAATGTGTATAGCCCTCTCTTCCTATTCAAGTGTTTGACGACCCCTGAAGCCTGTGCATACAGGTGCCTGCCACAGTGACAAATGGAGAGAGAGACAGAATGTAGAGAGAAAGGTCCATGGGTAAGAAGACAATATGAGTACAATATAGAAGGAAAACCTCAGCCTCCATGTGGGAAAGGCAGGACAGAGAAGCAGGTGGTCTGGGCTTGACATATATAGAATACAGGAACTCCAAATCCCACACACATAGCTGAGGAAAAGGGGGAAGCAAAGTCATCTAGAAGTACACCCACCTCCTACTACCCCCACCTTCCTGAAATGATCCTGCCTGAGGTCCCCACTGTGCCAAGCGGTGGCCCCTCCCTGCCAGGGATGGGCAGGTCTCAGGTCCCAGACTTGTCCTGCACACGTGTCTTAGTCCCTTTCTCAGTACTTCCTAAAATATAAACTGGATGTCACCAGCAGATAAAAGCGGGGGTGGGGGGGGTGGGGGGGGCGGCACAGATTGTTGATGGTGACTCGGGAATACTACACTGATTCCCTTACAATGGCTCTCTTCCCCATTCTATTGACACTTTCCGGGTCATCTTTTCCCACATGTGGTTTCCATTCATTCATTCCAACACCTGAGGGCTATCTCTTCATTTTACATTTTGGCAAGCAGAGACATAGAGGGTTGGGTGACGACACACATGTGCAGAGTCACACAATCTCTGAAACATTCCCATCACCAACAGAACTGAGCCATCAGAGAAGACATCGCAGTTAGCAGGAAGCATTCCCCAGCCAGGCCCCAAGACTGAAGCCCATGCCTGCCCCTCCCTTTTCTTGGCACCATCTCCTACTTGGGAACACTGTTTAAGAATCAAGATTCCAAGCTGCTGTGCTGAGGCAAGGTCTAAAGCTCAGCCTCTGAGTGGCAGGAGCTCACCCTCCTTGAGTGATGTTGATGGAGGAGCCATAGAGAGAGCATACCCAATTCATCAGGGGTTGAATATGTGGTCTGAATCTG